>PITA01029473.1:0-17844 GCA_004023965.1 Spilogale gracilis | reverse complement strand
TACATTATCCTTGGTTGCATATTTTTGTCATGTAACTTCCTGAATATGTCTTGCCAGCCCTTTCTGGCTTGCCAGGTTTCTGTGGAAAGGTCTGACGTTATTCTGATGGTCCTCCCTCTATAGGTAAGGGATCGCTTTCTCCTAGCTTCCCTTAAGACATATTCTTTGGTTTTATGGTTCAAGAATTTTACTATTATGTTCCTGGAGGTTTTTCTGGCCTCATTGATCTTGGGGGGTGTCCTCTCTACTTCTAGGACATGAAAATTTGTTTCATTCCTCAGATTTGGGAAATTTTCATCCATGATTTGTTCAACAGTATTTTCTAGGCTTCTCTCTCTCTCAGTTCCTTCAGGGATTCCAATGATTCTGATATTGGAGCGTTTCATGGCATCATTCATTTCCCTTATTCTGTTTTCTTGGGATTTTAGTTGTTTGCTCCAAGACTTCTCTTGCTCCTCCTTCTTATTCCGTGTGTCTTCTAAATCACTGATACGATCTTCAGCTTCACTTACTCTGGCTGTTAGCATATTTAAATTAGATCGCATCTCATCTAAAGCCTTTCTAACCTCAGCTTTCACTTCTGTTACTATGGCTTCCACTTTGAGACTAATGTTCTTTTCTAAATTGACTATTGCTTGCACTATTGCTGCCCTGAATTCCATATCTGTCATATTGTTTATGTTCATTTCCAGTAATTCTGTGACCGAGGTTGCAGTCTCAGGGTTCTTCTTCTGTTGGCTGTTCTTTCTCCGAGTCATTGTGGTGAGGAGTGGTTGAGGGGGTGTATGGCTAGATATATCAGCCACTATCTAGGTGGATTGGTCGTTGGAAGGTTTTGGAGCAACCAGAGTTCACCACTGAAAAGGGAGGAGAATGAAAAAAGAAAACGGAAGAGAGGAAGCAAGAAAAGACACCCCTGCCAGAGCGGGGCCCGGTGACAGGATTTATATGGTACAAAGCTGTTACAGGGTAAAGAAAAGGGTTATCAAGGGTAAATGAAGAGATCAAAAAGCGAAGCCCAGCCTATATGACCCCCAAGACCAGTATTTATATAATATAGCAGTGAAGACAATTACACAGACACACTGACAAACTAGAGTGTGAAGGTGAGTGCAGACACTCCTTGTGGGCAAGGAATGCGTTTCAGATGCTCCTGAGTCTGTCTTGTTGTTATTGTTGGAGGAGCCCACTTTCAAAAGATATAGGGGGATTAGAACTGGCTGTATATAGGGGTAGTATTGAATAGGGATGTGGGATTGACTTGAAGCTTGTATCTACATGTACACGTAAAAGAGAGAATAAAGGAAAGAGGAGAGAAGAAAGGGAAAAAACAGAGAGAGCGAACAGGGAAACAAGAGGCAACAACAAAAGCAGAAAATACAGGGGTGTGCTTGAAAAAATTCTAGGGTAAAAAAGAGCAAAAAATAAAAAAATAAAAAAGAATTTAAAAAAATAAAAAAAATAAGAAATGTTATGGGGTGTTGTAATGGGTATCTCGTTGTGATATGAAGGGGGATAAACATTGACAGAAGAAAAACCGTGAGAATGTATTTTTAAGCTTAAAGTGGAAGCTTTAAAAGTAAAAATAGAAAAAAGTTTAAAAAAAGTAAATGAGGTGGAAAACTGTATCAATGAGTTGTAGGGCTTTTGGTACTTGTAGTCAGTTCGAGGAGTTTAATAAATTGCCTTTCCCCCGATTTGGGGTTTTGCATTGGAGTGTTGTCCTCCTGAGCTTTTGGCTTGCTTTCTGGGGGCGGGGTGTGCCGTTCCCTCTCAGTCCTTCTACCTAGGCTGAGTCTCTCGGCCCCCTTGCTAGAGGCCGGTCTCAATGGTAACCAGGTTATCAGGTTACAATTCTCTGGTAGCGGAGCGTTGTTCTTTTACGTCTTTTTTCAGCTGTTGCGGAAGTCAGGTCGGAGCAAGATGTCTGCGCCCAGACCTCCCTCCCAGAGAGAGCCTCTACACAGGGAGGGGCTCTTTCCAGCCTCCAGGTTGGCAGTCTGTCACAGCCGGGGTGGTGCAGACGTTGTATTGATTTCTGCCCCCGCCCCCGCTTCTCGTTTCACTCCCGCACCTCAAAGCCACAACTCCTTTTGGATCGCGCGACTTTGTCTGAGCCCTTTGACCCGCGGCCTGTCTGGTCCCAAGCAAGTCTGTAAAAACGCCTTCCCTGGGGGGGTGTGGAGAGAAACTGGAGAGAAGGGCAGCGGCGTAAAAATAGAATCCACTCCCGCTGCTTTCATGGCAATTGCGGCGGCTCTGGCGGCGGCGCGCGGGGGGCCAGGCAGCTCCGGCGGTGTTGCGCGGGGGCCGGCAGCTCCGTCGGCGGCGCGCGGGGGCACCGGGTGGCGGGAAAAAATTTTAAAAAGTCTCCTTGCCTTGCCCCGGGCTCCGCTGTGTTCCCGTTTCTGTCTAGCCCCGATTCAGGCCGTAATCTGCTGTTATTCCTCACTCACAGAGCAGTTTCGTTTGGGGGTATTTGTTTTCAATGGTTCAGCTCTGCGGGCTTCCTCCCCCACTCCCCTGTCTTTGGGGGCAAGCCTCCAGTCCCTCTCACTTGTTTCTACCTTTTTGCCGATGTTCCTTATCTCTCGTGGCGGTCCAGAAGTGGGAAATACCACATTTCAGGCTGATTTCATGGGTGTTAACGGTGGTCTTGTAGTGTTTTTTTTTTGCTGGAATTCAGCTCTCTTCAGGGAACTCCCCGAAATGTGGTCACCTGGCCTTCCGCCATCTTAACCACTCTGGTTATTGATTTCTAATAATTATGTTGTAGCCAGAAAACATACTCTAAGATTTCAAATGTTGGGTACATATGGACAAATATGGATATAGTTATAGATATAGATAAAGATACATTTATAGATATATGAAATATATATACAGATATTTTATGGCCCAGAATACAGTCTACCTTTGTGAGCATTTCATATGCTCTTAAAAATAATATGAATTCTCCAGGTATTATATATAGTGTTTTATAAAATGTCAGTTACACTAATTTGGATGACACTATTATTGAAATCTTATAAATCTTCACTGATTTTGTTGTGCATTTATCTTATCAATTACTAAGAAAAGAGTGATAAAAATCATCAATTATGATTGTAGCTGTGTCTCTTTTTTCCTTTAGAACTGTCTGCATTTGTCTCATGAATTTTGAAGCTCTGTCTTTAGGTGCATACATAGTTAACATTATTATGTATTAACCCACTATCTTCATGAAGTTTCTCACTTCATTGATATTATTTTTGTTAAAGTCCTATTTGGTATTTATATATGCACAACAGTGTTCATAGATCTACATTTTGTATAATATACCACTTTGAATATTTCTATTTTAAACCTATTTGAATATTTTTAAGTGAATCACTTTTTGTCAGCAAATAGTTTGGTTTTGCTATCTTACCCTATCTAACTAATAATCTCTGACTTTTTATTGCAGTATTTTTTCTATTTCTACTTAATGTAATTGTGTATGTAATTGAGTTACCATTTGTTATTTGTTTTTCTGTGATATTTGTTTATTATTCCTCCATTTCATATTTATAGTTTATTGAGGATAACCAAAAATTTTTGTATTTCAGAGCACCTGGGTCACTCAGATGCTTAAGTGTCTGCCTTTGGCTCAGTTCATGATCTCCAGGTCGTGGTGATTGTGTCCCAGTGGGGAAAATTCTCTGCTCAGCGGGAGTCTGCTTCTCCTTTTCCCTCCTCCTCTCCTTTTGCTTGTGCTCTCTCTGTCTCTTTCTCATATGAATAAATAAAATCTTTTAAAAATGTTTTTGCATTTTATTTTAATATCTGAATTTTATTTTTAGCTATAACTTTTTGCAGTTGCTAAAGGGTTACAATATGCATCCTTAACTTATTGCAGTCTGTTAGAGTTAATATTTGCTACTTCACCTAAACATAACAAATTTAAAATAGTATAATTCCATTACCTCTCTCCATTGTGTGGTTGTGGTCATATATTTTATTTCATCATTATTATACACCTCATAATATTTTTTGCTTTAAACAGTTTTCTTTTTTATAATTAAGGGAAAATGAAAGATAGCCTTGCTGGAATTAAAAACTGAAGCATTAGTGGTTTCCAGATGCAAAACAATAGGTCACCAAAAACAAGAGACTTTAGCAACCCTGAGATAGCCCTGGCACCTCTCCTGTCATCCAATTATGAGATTAAAAAGTACCTGAGATTATCCAGGTATGGATGAAAGGGGTATGAAAGTCGAAAAGGATGAGGAAGTGGACTAAGCCTTCATCTATTACATGCATTGTTCTGCAGGGAACTGATGTCAGCTGCCTGGTGCCTTTTTGTTTACTCCTTTATACCCTAACACCTTTCACAGAGAATTTAGGAGCCTCACAGAAACACACAGATTAGAAACAGGGCAAGGCCAGAATAAATTCGCAGAAGGATCCAACTGGGATAATTTTAGCATGGAAAGTTCCTGATAAAGGCTTTTATGATTATGGTGTTGCAATGTATCAAGTTTCCCTAAGGTGAGAATATTTAATGCCAGAGATACAATGATTCTGAAGAGAAAGCCCATACGGTATAGTAAGGGAACATTCTATTGATTAGTCCCCTAATCCTGCCCAGAGAAGCACTACTTAGTCAGAGGGCTGCCTTTCCTTCCTGACCCAAATATGATATCATTCTTCCCCACAGATTTTAGGGATAAAAAACCAAGGAGCATCAACAATTTAGCACAAGCTAGCATGAAACTATAGCAGCTTTAAGGAAGACAGAACTATCAAAAATAAGACATGGCCCAGAAGCCTTAGGAGGAAAATGCACCAGTTACTTTTAAAACACCAGAGAGTTCTGTGTTGCTGTAAGTGCCAAGTAAGAGGGGGTGGTTATGGGAGAATAAGGAGAGATGGGGCTGCTAGGGCACTTTGATCAAAACGTAAGAAGCCTTTAAAAGTCACATGCAGAGAACAAACTGGTGGTTGCCACAGGGAAGGTGGGTGGGGAAATGGGTGATAAAGATAGATAAAGAGGATCAAAAGGTAAGGACTTCCAGTTAAAAAATAAATAAGTCACAACGATGAAAAGCACAGATAGTAAATATATTTAATAATATTGTGATAACATTGTATGGTGACAGATAGTGACTACATTTATCATAGCAAGCACTGAATAATGTATGGAATTTTGAATCAATATGTTGTATGCCTGAAACTAATATAACATTGTATGTATATTAATTATACTTCAATAAAAAGTAAAGATGAATAAATAAATAAAAATCACAGACCAAGAAGTTTTATCTTTATTCTATAAATAAAGAATAGTTGGAAAAATAGTTGAAATCATTTTAACAGGGAAGTGTTTCTATAAAACTCATGCTAGCATCAATTTCAGGGAATGGGCAAGATTAGAGGATGCTTCCTTTCTCACATAATGAATAACATAAACTGCTGCATTTATCATTACTAAAATGATACTCTTGGGAATATTTTTAATATTTTAGTATAAAATATCCTTGATCCTTTGGGGGACACTGGCATACCATCTAATCTTCTCTCTTAGCAAAATACACTTGTATTTTTAATTCATTGGACAAAAATAAATCACTAAATAGGGAACTTACAGTCAAGAGCCATGAATATGTTAGTTCTCTGATATATATAAATATTATTAACTTTAACAATTAAACATCAAAGTAATCTTGATGCAAAGTTATAAGATAATGCTATATATTTCTGAAGTTATATGCTGTGTTATAATTCACTATGGGCCAGTATTGCTAACAGTGATAAGGAGACTTTTGGCCAAGATATTCAGTACTCAGATGAACTAAAATGGAAAATTGCCTTCCATTCTGAAACCACTTTCTTGCATCAAACTTAGCTTTGTTATAACATCTTTTATTGTCCTTTCTTGAGCATGTACTAGGGAGTACTTCGGGTAACCATTCCACTAGGGCTCAATTTGAGTGATGGCACCATGTGATATGGGTGTGATCTCAGTAGTGTATTTATTTTGGGATGGCAGAGGAATGCAGATTTACCAGAGCCTATGGGAACAGAGAATTGATTTTCCAGCAGTGGAAAAATTGTTGCGTTAACAGGCAGTTTAGATGGATTATGGAGGCTATAGAGATGACATCACCTGCTCATGTGGAGGATTATTCAGCAACTGATCACCAAAGAGAAATTTATCTCATCCCACTTTGACAATGTTTGTATTAGAGGTTGGGATAATCCTATAAGCATGAGATTTTTGTACAAGGAAAATATATATTGGAAAGTGATAGTGATGCTTCAAAATATATAACAACATTCATTAAAAAGCAATTCTCACAGCTTTGTAATAAAGCCTGAAGTCAGGTAACGAGATGCCCCCAGCTTTGTTTTTCTTTGTCAACAATTCCTTAGTGATTCAGGGTCTTTTTTGAGATGTATATATACATGGACAAATATAAAAATCTGCAGTATTATAACTTTTTGTTCATAACTTCAGTTTTAACATAAAACTTACAATATAAAAGCACAAAAACAATTATACATATATATATTAATTTGTACACAATAAGTAAAGATGTGATTTTTGACCTGAATAACATAAAATGATGGTGGAGCTGTAATGGAGTAGAGTTCTGAATACCACTGAAGCTGTTATCAGTTTAAAGAATAGTTATAACTTTAAGATGTTTATATAGTCTCCATGGTATGCACAAAAAATCTGTAGAATATTCATGAAGGTAAATAAGGTAATCCAAGCATGTCACTAAAAATATCAATAAAACACAAAGGAAAGCAGTTAGGAGAGGAAAGGAAGGACAAAAAAGCTATAAGGCATACAAAACACAATTAACAAATGTCTTACAAGTACATGAAAAGACACTCAACATCACTAATCATTAGGAAAATATAAAGCAAAACCACAATGAGGTATCACCCCACACCTGTTAAAATGGTTACTATTAGAAAGACAAAAGATTAAAAAACACTGATGAGGATATGAAGAAAAGGGAACACTTGTACACTGTTGCTTGGAATGTAAATCAGTACAACCACTATGGGAAACAGTATGGAGATTTGGAGATACCTGGTAAAACTAAAACTATAACTATCATACAATCCAGCAATCCCACTTCTGAGTTTATATCCAAAGAAAATAGTCCCTATCTCAAAGAAGTATGTGAACTAACATATTCACTGCAGCTTTATTTATAGTATCCAAGACATAGAATAAACCTAAATGTCCACTGATGGATGAATGGGTAGATAAAGTGCAATGCAATAGTATATTATTCAGCTTTTTAAAAAAGAAGGAAATTCTGTCATTTGTGACATCATGGATGAATCTGGAGGACATTCTAAGTGAAATAAACCAAACACAGAAAGACAAATACTGTATGATCTCACTTATGTGTGGAATTTAAGTTAAAACTTTAGATTATAGTAACAGAGAGTAGAATAGTAATTACCAGAGCGTGGGGAGTGGGAGAAACTGGAAACTGTTCATTAGAGGGTATACATTTTTACTTAAAGAATGAATAAAGTCTGGAAATCTAATGTATAGCAGGATGAATAATGCTAATGAGGCTGTATTATATACTTGAGATTAACTAAGAGACTAGATCTCAAGTGTTCGCACTACAAAAAAAGGATGACAATGTGAGATAAAAATATGTTAATTAACTTGTCTATGGTAACCATTTCACAATGTACACATATATCAAAACATCATGCCACACAACCTGAATATAAACAATTTTAATTTGTCAACCCTATCTCAATAAAATTGGAGGAAACACACAATGGTCCAAAAATAGCTGAAGTATTTTTTTTAAATAATAAATTTGGAGGACTTACCCTTAGTAATTTTTAAATTTGCTAAAAGGCTACAATAATCAAGGATATGTGGTACTGGCACAGGGATAGACATATAGCTCAATGGAATACAACTGAATTTATATTCATGTAGAGTGGATTTTTGAAACTTTGCCAACACAATTCAATGGAGATGTATAATCTTTTCAACAAGTGGTGCTTGTTAAACTGGATATCCATATGCAAAAGAATTAAATTAGACCATTTCCTTATACCATAAAAAACCCCACAAAATATATAAAGAACTTAAATATAATGGTTAAAACTATACTATTCTGTGAAGAAAATATGAGTATAAGTGAACTAGGTTTAGGCACTGGTTTCTTAGACATGACACCAAGACTACAATGGCAAAAGAAAAATATACAAATTGGACTTTACAAAATTTGAAAACTTTCATGCTTCAAAAGACATTATCAAGAAAGAATTTGGGGTGCCTGGGTGGCTCAGTCAGTTAAGCATCTGCCTTTAGCTCAGGTCATGATCCCAGGGTCTTGGGTTCGAGTCCCACATCAGGCTTGCTGCTGAGCTGGGAGTCTGCTTCTCCTTCCCCTTCTATCCCTCCCTCCTCCTCATTCTCTCTCTCTCTCTCTCTCTCTCTCTCTCTCTCTCTCTCTCTCTCTAATAAATAAAGTCTTTAAAAATTAATTAAAGAAAGAATTCAATCCACAGAATTACAAAAATATTTGCAAATCATATCTAAGCATATAGATATCTGGAAATTAAGTATATATAGGAGGTACTGGAATATATAAATATTTACAACTCAAAAACAAACAAATAACTCAATTTAAAAAATGGTCATGGGGGAGAGATAGGGTTGCTGGGTTATAGAAAAAATAAAAATAATAAAAGTAAATAAAAAATGGTCAAAGGGGGCACCTGGGTGGCTTAGTTGTTAAGCATCTGCCTTAGGCTCAGGCCACAATCCCAGAGTCCTGGGATCAAGCCCTGCATCAAACTCAGTGGGAAGGCTGCTTCTCCCTCTCCCACTCCCCTGCTTCTGTTCTCTCTCTCACTGTGTCTCTCTCTGTCAAATAAATAAAGTCTTTTAAAAAATTAAAAACGGTCAAAGAATTTGAATTAACATTTTCAAAAAAACTTTACAAATTGCCAATAAGCACATGAAAAAATGCTTAGTATCATTAGTCATTAGAGGTAGTAAGTCAGAACCAAAGTGAAATAATTTCACAGCCATTAAGATGGATATAATAAAAATGTGGAGAATAACAAGTTTTGGTGAAGATACAGAGAGATTTGGATGCTCATAAAGCATCAAAATATAAAATAATTCATCCACCTCAAATAAGATTTCAGCAGTTCCTCCAAAAGTGAAACATAGAATTACTATATAAACCAGCAATTCTACTTCGAGGTATATATTCAGGAGAATTGAAAACCTTTACCTAAGCAAAAACTTGTATCCAAATGTTTTCACAGCAGCATTATTCATAGTAGCCAAAAGGTGGAAACAACCCAGATGTCCATCAACTAGTGAACACATAAACACAGTATGGCAAATTCTTACAATGGAATATTATTTAGCCATAAAAAGGGATGGAGTACTGACATGTGTTACAACATGGATGAATCTTGAAGACATAATATGATGTTTGAATGAAGCCAGTCAGAAAACAGCACACGTTGCACAGTCTATTATTTATGTCATGTCCAAAATAGGTAAAGTCATAGTGCAGAAACTAGTTGAGTGATTGTCATTTTTTTTAAAAGGAGAGATGGGAAATCACTGCTAATGGGTTTCTTTTGGGGGTGATGAAAATGATTTGGAACAGATAGTGGTAATGGATGCCCTACTTTGTGACTATATTAAAAACTACTGGATTGCAGGGTCATCAGAAAGGATGAATACCCAACTTTTGTAGCAACATGGACTGGATTGGAAGAGATTATGCTGAGTGAAATAAGCCAAGTAGAGAAAGTCAAGTATCACATGGTTTCACTTACTTGTGGTGCATAAGGGGTAATATAGAGAACAGTAGGAGAAGAAAAGGAAATGGGAAGTAGGGTAATTCAGGGAGAGAAATGAAACATGAGAGACTTTGGACACAGAAACAAACTGAGGATCTTGGAGGGAGGGGGTGGGGGGATAGGAGATCCTGGTGGTGGGTACTGAGGGCACGTATCGCATGGAGCACTGGGTGTGGGGCAAAAACAATGAATCTTGGAACACTGAAAAAATAAAATAACCTTAAAGTTAAAGAAAAACCTACTGAACTGAACTATAAAAATGATGAAATTTATTATATATAAAAGATGAAATTTATTGTTTTTGAGTTATAACTCAGTGAAATATATCTAAATCTGCAATTATCATTGCAGGAATTCCACTAGGAATTCCATTAGTGGGCATTTATCCAAAGGAATTGGAAACTTAGACTCATGCAAAGATCTGTACAAGTATGTCCATAGCATCTTTATTTATAATAGCTAAAACTGGACATGACTCTGATGTCCTTCAGTGAGTGAATGGGCAAACAAATGGTGATACAGCCATACCATGAAATACTACTCAGCAATAAAAAGGAACTAAAAATAAAAAAGAAACCATATATATATATATATCATATATATATATATGATATATATATTAAGATATATATATCTTAAAAGCATTATTCTGAGTTTTTAAAAAGCCAATCTCAAAATCTCATATACTTTTAAAGAATCTATAGTCAACTCAAAATATAAAGTTTAATTTAAAAAATTCATTGAAACATATTTGTATTCACTTGTGAATTGAAAAGATAGATGTAGACAGCTAGAAAAAAAGACAACTTGACATAAATGAATTTTACAATAGGTTTATACACTATATATTCTATTCAGAATCAAAAACAATAAATTAACTTTGGGTATAATTGATAAATGAAGGTGATTTGGGAGATAATAGCTCCTGAATGAGGCCTGTATATAGTACTCAATGTTTCTCAACTTATTGTACATAGTTTCTGAGCATTTTACACCCTCTGGCTTGCCCCTTGGATTATTGTTATTATATGTTTGAATAGTTTTCATATGCTTTATTTGGTTCTACAACTCAGGTGACATAAAAATTTTATTTTATTTTTATTTTATTTTCATATATTAAAACTGATTTTCCCTTGGTCCTATGAATTTTAACACATGAAGTCTTTATGCAACCACTGTCACAGTTAGTTCCATCATTCCTAAACTCCCTTTTCCTATCTCTTTTAAAGCAGAATTTCTCATCCTTGGCACTATTGACGTATTAGGCTGGATAATTCTTTGTTGTGGGAGGCTCTTGTATGCATTGTAGAATGTTTAGAAACATCCCTGCCTTTACCCAAAAGGTGTCAGTTAGCAGCCTTCCTTAAGCTGTGACAACCAAAGTTGTCTGGAGTCATTGCCAAATATTCTCTTGGGAGGAGACAAAATCTCCATTAGTTACAAACCACTGCTTTATAGTCACACCCTCAAGCCAGCCCTTGTCCTGGAAATGATCACTATGTGTTCTGCATCACTATACTTTTATCTTTTGGGGAATATCATATAAATAGAACAATACATTATGTAACTCCTTCAGACTGGTTTCTTTGATTAAGTATGCTTTTGAGATTCACCCAAGTTATTACATACATCAATAGTTCACTTCTTTCTATTGCTGAAGTATGTTCTTTTTTTTAAGATTTTATTTATTTGACAGAGAGAAACACAGCCAGAGAGGGAACACAAGCATGGGGACTGAGAGAGGGAGAAGCAGGCTTCCCGCCGAGCAGGGAGCCCGATGTGGGACTCGATCCCGGGTCTCCGGGATCATGACCTGAGCCGAAAGCAGTCGCCCAACCAACTGAGCCACCCAGGCGCCCAAGTATGTTCTTTTTTTAAAGACTTATTTGTTTGTTTGTTGATTTATGTATTTTAGAGGGAGGGGAGGAGCAAAGAGGAAGGGAGAGGAAGAAGAGAAGAATCCCAAACAGACTCCACACTGAGCAAGGAGCCTGTGAGAGACTCAATCTCATGACCCTGAGGTCATGACCAGACCTGAAACCAGGAGTCAGATGCTCAAGCCACCCAGGCACCTCAGTTGCTGAAGTATGTTCTATTTTGACTACACCCAAGATTTTTAAAAATCCATTTACCTGTTGAAGGACATATGACTGGTTTGCAGATTTTTAAGATTTTGAATGGAATAGGTAGAAACATTCATGTA
Source organism: Spilogale gracilis (assembly GCA_004023965.1). Classification (NCBI taxonomy): domain Eukaryota; kingdom Metazoa; phylum Chordata; class Mammalia; order Carnivora; family Mephitidae; genus Spilogale; species Spilogale gracilis. The sequence goes on along the minus strand of PITA01029473.1, from coordinate 5,798 downwards.
CAGGTTTCCATTTAATCATAAATTAATTTGTCAAGGATAAATACCAAGAAAAGGGATTGCTGAGTTATATAGCAAATGCATGTTTAACTTTATAAAAAAAACTCCAGGCTATTTTCCAAATTGTTCTTATTATTTTGCATTCCCATCAACAATGTATGAGATTTCCAGTTACTCCAATTTTCTCTAGCACTTGATTTTTTTCATTAACTTTTCTAAAACTTTTTAGTTTTAAATAATTATAGATTCATAGGAAGTTACAAAAAATGGTAGATGGTACTGGGTACCCCACACCTAATTTTCCCAATGCTGACATTTTACACACCTATAGTACAATATCAAAACCAGGAAATTGGTACTGGAACAATGCATAAACAGTAGTTTCTCCCTTATCTGTGGGGGATATGTTCCAAGACTTCCAGCAGATGCAAGAAGCCATGGATAGTACTGAACCCTATATATACTACATTTTCCCTATACATACCTACAATAAATTTTAAGTTAGGAATTAGGCACAGTAAGAGATTAACAATTATATCTGACAATAAAATAGAATAATTAAACAATATATTGTAATAAAAGTTATGTGAATATGGTCTCTATCAAAAGTTAACTGATCATAGACTTTAATCACAACTATAAAATATCTTCTCAGTGAAACATAGATTAGTATTTGATTGAATAGCTGAGTACTATAACCTAGCAATCTGGCACATAAAACTGACCATCACACTATGTACCTTTTTTGTTGTTGTTTAAGCTAATATCTATAGTGCTTTTTAAAATTTTCCAATTCTACATTGCTAGGATATGAAAATAAGATTGATTTTTGTGTGCTGACTTTGTAGCTTCTGATATTGATGCCCTCATGTATTCATTATGGGAGTTTTATTTATATTATTATATTATTTAATTATTTTATATTTTTTAAGAAATAATTGACATTTTCTACACAGAACAGGGACAATTTTGTTTTCTCCTTTAAAATATGTATGCTTTTCATTTCTTTTATTGCCTTAGTGCACTGGCTTAAGATTTAAGGTATGTTGAAAAGGAGTGGTGAGAATGGACATCTTTGCCTTGTACCAGACCTTGGCGGGAAAGCATTGTTTCATCATTAAGTACGATGTTAGCTGCAGATTCTTTGCAGTTATCCTCTACCAAGTTGAAGAAGTTCTATCATTTGCTGAGAGTTCTTTTTAAGTGTTTATTTAAATTCCAGGGGTGCCTGGATGGTTCAATCATTAAGCATCTGCCTTCAACTCAGGTCATGATCCCAGGATCCTGGGATCAAGCCCCACATCAGGCTACTGCTCAGTGGGAAGCCTGCTTCTCCCTCTCCCTCTTCCATTTCTCCTGCTTGTGTTCCCTCTCTCACTGTCTTTCTCTTTGTCAAATAAATAAATAAAATCTTAAAAATAAATAAATAAATTCCAGTTAGTGGGGTGTCTAGGTGGCTCAGTTGGTTAAGCATCTGACTGTTTATTTTGGCTCAGGTCATGAACTAAGGTTTTTTAAATTAATTTTTAGGACAAAATTAATTTTATTGATTCTTTCAAAGAACCAGCTCATGGTTTCATTTTTTTTAGTTTGTTTGTTATTTATTTCCGCTCTGATCTTTGTTATTTCCTTTGTTATACTTTGTTATTCCTTTGTTAGGCTTTATGCTTCATTTGTTTTTCTTTTTCTAGCTTCTTTTGATGTAAGGTTAGGTTGTTTGTTTGAGGTTTTTCTTGCTTCTTAAGGTAAGCCTGTATTGCTATATATTTCTCTCTTGGGACAGCTTTTGCTACATCCCCAAAGTTTTGGACCATGTGTTTTCATTTTCATTTGTTTCCATGTACTTTTTTAAAAAATAATAATTTATTTTATTTTTTCAGTGTTCCAAGATTCATTGTTTATGCCCCACACCCAGTGCTCCATGCAATTCGTGCCCTCAATACCCACCACCAGGCTCATGTACTTTTTATTTCTTCCTGATTTCCTTGATTGTCACACTCATTGTTTAGTAGCATGTTGCTTAACCTCCATGTATTGGTGGTCTTTCTAGATTTTTACTTTTAATCAACTTCTACTTTCATAGTGTTGTGGGTCAGAAAAAGTGCATGGATATTTTCAGAACAAAATGCTTTGAAAGTTGAACTCAAATACTCATTCTACAAGGCCAGCATTACCTTGGTCTCAAAGCCAGACAAAGACCCCACCAAAAAAGAGAATTACAGACCAATATCCTTGATGAATATGGATGCAAAAATTCTCATGATACTAGCCAACAGGATCCAGCAGTACACTAAAAGGATTATTCACCATAACCAAGTGGGATTTATTCCTAGGCTGCAATGGTGGTTCAACATTCCCAAATCAATCAGTGTGATACACTACATTAATAAAAGAAAGGACAAGAACCATATGATCCTCTAAATAGATGAACAAAAAGCATTTGACAAAATACAGCATCCTTTCTTGATTAAAACTCTTCACAGTGTAGGGATAGAGGGAACATACCTCAATATCATAAAAGCCATCTATGAAAAGCCCACAGCAAATACCACTCTCAACGGGCAAAAATCGAGAGCTTTTCCCCTAAGGTCAGGAACACAGCAGGGATGTTCACTGTCACCACTGTTCAACATAGTACTAGAAGTTCTAGCCCCAGCAATCAGACAACAAAAAGAAATAAAAGGCAATCAAATTGGCAACAAAGAAGTCAAACTCTCACTCTTCGTAGATACATAATACTCTATGTGGAAAATCCAAAAGACTACATCCTAAAATTGCTAAACGCATACAGGAATTCAGCAACAGGGCAGGATATAAAAATCAATGGACAGAAGTCAGTTGCATTTCTATACACTAACAATGAGACAGAACAAAGAGAAATTAAGATATTAATCCCATTTACAACTGCACCAAAGGCTGTAAGATACCTAGGAATAAATGGGCAGAAGACATGAACAGACACTTCTCCAAAGAAGACATACAAATGGCTAAGAGACACGTGAAAAAATGCTCAACATCATTAGCCATCAGGGAACTACAAATCAAAACCCAATGAGAATTGGAGTCAAGATGGCGGAAGGCCAGGTGACCACATTTCGGGGAGTTCCCTGAAGAGAGCTGAATTCCAGCAAAAAAAAAGAAAAGAAAAAGAAAACACTACAAGACCACCGGGAACACCCATGAAATCAGCCTGAAATGTGATATTTCCCACTTCTGGACCGCCACGAGAGACAAGGAACATTGGCAAAAAGGTAGAAACAAATAAGAGGGTCTGGAGGCTTGCCCCCAGAGACAGGGGAGTGGGGGAGGAAGCCCGCAGAGCTGAACAACTGAAAACAAATACCCCCCAAAAAAGTGCTCTGTGAGTGAGGAATAACAGCAGATTACGGCCTGAATCGGGGCTAGACAGAAACGGGAACACAGCGGAGCCCGGGGCAAGGCAAGGAGACTTTTTAAAATTATTTCCCACTGCCCGGTGCCCCCACAAGCCGCCGCCGGAGCCGCCGGGACCCCGCGCGCCGCCACCAGAGCCGCCGGAGCTGCCACAAAAGCAGCGGGAGTGGATTCTATTTTTACGCCGCTGCCCTTCTCTCGCATTTCTCTCCACACCGTGGCCGCGCAAACCCCCCCAGGGAAGGCGTTTTTAGAGATTTGCGTGGGACCGGAGAGCCCCAGGTCACAGGGTGCAGACAAAGTCGCGCGATCCAAAAGGAGTTGTGGCTTTGAGGTGCGGGAGTGAAACGAGAAGCGGGGGCGGGGGCAGAAATCAATACAACGTCTGCACCACCCCGGCTGTGACAGACTGCCAACCTGGAGGCTGGAAAGAGCCCCTCCCTGTGTAGAGGCTCTCTCTGGGAGGGAGGTCTGGGCGCAGACATCTTGCTCCGACCTGACTTCCGCAACAGCTGAAAAAAGACGTAAAAGAACAACGCTCCGCTACCAGAGAATTGTAACCTGATAACCTGGTTACCATTGAGACCGGCCTCTAGCAAGGGGGCCGAGAGACTCAGCCTAGGTAGAAGGACTGAGAGGGAACGGCACACCCCGCCCCCAGAAAGCAAGCCAAAAGCTCAGGAGGACAACACTCCAATGCAAAACCCCAAATCGGGGGAAAGGCAATTTATTAAACTCCTCGAACTGACTACAAGTACCAAAAGCCCTACAACTCATTGATACAGTTTTCCACCTCATTTACTTTTTTTAAACTTTTTTCTATTTTTACTTTTAAAGCTTCCACTTTAAGCTTAAAAATACATTCTCACGGTTTTTCTTCTGTCAATGTTTATCCCCCTTCATATCACAACGAGATACCCATTACAACACCCCATAACATTTCTTATTTTTTTTATTTTTTTAAATTCTTTTTTATTTTTTTATTTTTTGCTCTTTTTTACCCTAGAATTTTTTCAAGCACACCCCTGTATTTTCTGCTTTTGTTGTTGCCTCTTGTTTCCCTGTTCGCTCTCTCTGTTTTTTCCCTTTCTTCTCTCCTCTTTCCTTTATTCTCTCTTTTACGTGTACATGTAGATACAAGCTTCAAGTCAATCCCACATCCCTATTCAATACTACCCCTATATACAGCCAGTTCTAATCCCCCTATATCTTTTGAAAGTGGGCTCCTCCAACAATAACAACAAGACAGACTCAGGAGCATCTGAAACGCATTCCTTGCCCACAAGGAGTGTCTGCACTCACCTTCACACTCTAGTTTGTCAGTGTGTCTGTGTAATTGTCTTCACTGCTATATTATATAAATACTGGTCTTGGGGGTCATATAGGCTGGGCTTCGCTTTTTGATCTCTTCATTTACCCTTGATAACCCTTTTCTTTACCCTGTAACAGCTTTGTACCATATAAATCCTGTCACCGGGCCCCGCTCTGGCAGGGGTGTCTTTTCTTGCTTCCTCTCTTCCGTTTTCTTTTTTCATTCTCCTCCCTTTTCAGTGGTGAACTCTGGTTGCTCCAAAACCTTCCAACGACCAATCCACCTAGATAGTGGCTGATATATCTAGCCATACACCCCCTCAACCACTCCTCACCACAATGACTCGGAGAAAGAACAGCCAACAGAAGAAGAACCCTGAGACTGCAACCTCGGTCACAGAATTACTGGAAATGAACATAAACAATATGACAGATATGGAATTCAGGGCAGCAATAGTGCAAGCAATAGTCAATTTAGAAAAGAACATTAGTCTCAAAGTGGAAGCCATAGTAACAGAAGTGAAAGCTGAGGTTAGAAAGGCTTTAGATGAGATGCGATCTAATTTAAATATGCTAACAGCCAGAGTAAGTGAAGCTGAAGATCGTATCAGTGATTTAGAAGACACACGGAATAAGAAGGAGGAGCAAGAGAAGTCTTGGAGCAAACAACTAAAATCCCAAGAAAACAGAATAAGGGAAATGAATGATGCCATGAAACGCTCCAATATCAGAATCATTGGAATCCCTGAAGGAACTGAGAGAGAGAGAAGCCTAGAAAATACTGTTGAACAAATCATGGATGAAAATTTCCCAAATCTGAGGAATGAAACAAATTTTCATGTCCTAGAAGTAGAGAGGACACCCCCCAAGATCAATGAGGCCAGAAAAACCTCCAGGAACATAATAGTAAAATTCTTGAACCATAAAACCAAAGAATATGTCTTAAGGGAAGCTAGGAGAAAGCGATCCCTTACCTATAGAGGGAGGACCATCAGAATAACGTCAGACCTTTCCACAGAAACCTGGCAAGCCAGAAAGGGCTGGCAAGACATATTCAGGAAGTTACATGACAAAAATATGCAACCAAGGATAATGTA
>PITA01029472.1:0-17842 GCA_004023965.1 Spilogale gracilis | reverse complement strand
CTCCTCCTGGTAATCATATCTCTGTATCTCTTATCTGTATTTCTTGATCCCTCTGCCTCAATGGTCTCAACTTCTGTGAGTTTAAGCAATCACTCTGTACCTTGCAGTAACAATACTAATCCTGTCTCTAGGGTGGGTGCAAAAGCAGTTAAAGATTTAACTGCACCACCCAACTTCCTCACGTGGGAATAATAAAAGACTGGGACCCTTGACAGTCAAGGGAGATGAAGCCGTGAGATGGAGAGAAACTAAGAGACTGAGAGAGAAAGAAGGAAAGTAGAGCGAAGAGACAAAGCCATGAGACTGAGAGTCTGAGAGACGGAGACACAGACACAGAGAGAAAGACAGAGAGCCTGCACAGAGAGAGGCAAAGGCAGAGAGAGCGAAGCAAGAGAGAGCAGAGCAAGAGATAGACAGAAAGAGAGACTGAGGCAAAGGCTGAGAGCCTGCAAAGCAAGAGACTGAGACTGAAAGAGAAGCAGAGAGAGCAAGATAGACAGAACCAACTGTTTGCCTACAGCGAGATTGCTGCGCCTTCACGGCTGTGGTTTCTTTCCCGGTTTCAGGGGGGTGGCGGGGCCGTCGACACTTACCATCTCGCTCAGCCCCCGGAGGGTAACAGGCTGGTCCAGTTATCCCTCCCCCGTACCAGTGTTGCGGAGAGAGCAACATAGCATAAATAGCAAACTAGAGCAATACTTTGATGCATAAAGTCAGGTGTATTTGTCTACCTAGGCTGCCATAACAAAATACCACAGACTGGGTGCCATAAACAACAATAATTAATTTTCTCACACTTCTGGAGGCTGAATGTCCAAGGTCAAAGTGTCAGCAAGTCTGGATTCTCTTCAGGCCTCTCTCCTTGGCTTTCAGATGTCCCAGTTTCTCCCTAATGTTCTTTAATGGACTTTCTTTTGCATATTTGCACTGCTAAAGAGTGACAGCTCTGGTGCCTCTTCCTCCCTTTATATTGATACCAGTTGTACTGGATTAGAATCCCACTTTTATGACCTCATTTAACCTTAATTACTTCTTTAAAGGCCCTATCACCAAATACAGTCACATTGGGGCTTAGAGCTTTAACATATGACTTTTAAAGGGCACAATTCAGTCTGTAATATCAGATAGACTTTGCTATATAAAAATAATTTGTTGTACATTAAAATAATTAATTAAATGGTATTAAAATGTAAGAAGAGAAATCTCTCAATCCTCTCAAATATTAACAGGATGGGTAGATCTCTAGAAATTATTTCTTCAAAATGTGAGAGGCTAGTGTAATGGGTCAGTTCTAGAAGATGAACTATAATTACTAAAAGCAAGGATCTGCACATATATTCAGAATACTTTTCTAGAAATAAAAGATGGGCAAGATCTAGCTTAACAACAACACATAAATAAATGACCTAATAGCCAACAGTACAAAAAGGGGATCACGGTGTAAGTATCAGTAAGTAGTGAGTAGATTCCTTTGGGAATTGGATACAAGGCAACCATACTGGGACTAGATATTGAAGAGCATGCTGGCGTGTGGGCTCAGTTATTGGGTGAGAAAGTTTAGGCCATCAAGGATAACAAAGACACTGGGACTGCTACTAGGAGTGAGAAGCTGCCAATAAAATGGTTGTTGAAGAGTCTCAAAAGGCAGACTTAATTTCACAATTTTAACCAAGGATGCTAAAAGGGGAGCAGATGCAGCCCTAGTGAATGGGACACAAAGCAAGCTACTTAACCAAGGGAGTTGGATCGAAGAAAATGGCCACCAACCAGGAGAGCACTGGAAGGAAAAGTCTGAGAACATGACATGAAAGAAGGAAGGGAAATTACTTTGGTTCTATATGAAGGGAGGTCAATTTACAAGAGCCAAAGTTGAAAATGACAAACAGAAAGAAAAAAAATGCTTCAGAATGTACAATAAAGAAGAGATATATGTGGGATCAGGGAGAAAAATTTAGTGTCTAGGAAAGAGGGTATAAAATTTTTGTTACCATGCAATGTGAACTTGCTCAAAAACCACATTACGAAATACCTATAGGTCTATTCAAATGGGGTTTAGGGGGAGGAGAGACCATCCTCCCCACTGAAAAGGCAGTTTGAGACCAGAAAACCAACCAGGCAACTCCAAACAATTTACACAGCTTTATTTAGGATAACTTAATGATGGAGAATTGGGCAGGCAATGATCCAGAGGTGTGCAGCTATTCTCTGCAAAGTTCAGACCTTAGTCCACAAATTTTATAGATTTAGAGAATGTGCAGAAGGGCACTATAGTGAAATCAAAGGATTCACATACACCTCAAAGGGTTTTCTTGCACCTAACTGGCAGCTAACCTTTAATTAGATCTCATGGAGTCATCTGTGTGTCAGGAAGGGGAGAGACTATATTACCTTTAACAAATGTATGGAGGGCCACATGCCTTGGCAAGCATTCTGAAGTATGTATATTAATCTCCTCAGGGCTCAGAATACATAGCCTTAAGAAAGGACATAAACAAGATGGAGAGTTAAAGATGGAGTCATTATTGTCAGAATTCCTGCAAGCTCCTGCTTACAAAGTGGAGGCTATTCCAAAAGAAAGTGCCTTATTAAATGGTTGTAATGTAACTCATGGATGAATTAGTAATTTATTGCTTTGTAAACGATATGAATTTAATAATACCTACCCGATAATCACATATATTTGCACAATAGCCATTTCTCCTGCACATAATAAGGGATTGAAGTATAATCACCTTGCTGAACTTCATACTTTTTCATGTATAATGTACTGTCCCTATTAGAAACCTGGGCTTCCTTTCACATCAAACTTCAAAAAAAAGTGTTTGTTTTTTAACTCTAGAGTAGTTTCTGTTTGTGCCTTTTAAAATTTTATCCTGATATCCTTTTTGTTAAATCTTCATTGTTCCAGCAATGAATTCCCCTCCTGGAGTTAAAGTATAGTCTGACTATGATGCCTATAATTAACCTTACATAATTGTGTATATTGTGTAGCTAAGTGTATGTTACTTTTTATGTATATATAAAAAAGGACATATTTTTTCTTTCCATCATTTATTTAATGCTAGATAAAACAAAAGCCTTTCTTTATACCAGAAAATAGGATTGGGAGGTCTTTATAATGACAAGCTTAGTATCAGCTTATAGATCATCCTGACAACTTCTGTTTTCAAGGGAAGATCTGACGGATTGGCATATCATAGTTTGTTTCTCTGTCAAAGGGAAAGATAGACCCCTGCTTTAAGGAGAAATAGCCTTTTGCTGTTCATTTGACTGTTAGGGTTGTAGTTACTTATCTTTAATTGTGCATGCATTGTAAAGCGTTGAATGCTGGACTGATGTTCCCATTTTCAGATGCTGACCATCTCTTGAGAAGTAGGGTCTTGTATTACTGTGTAGCTTGTATGTTTTAATGACATGGTAAGGTGTTTCTTCATTTATCAAAGTGGGTTCTCTTTGAAATACTAGTTTCATAGTTTCTCCGTCAGTCTTGCCTACATGTCTGGAGTATTGTTTCTTTTGTTTTGGCACCATTGATCTAGTTTTTGCACTTTCCCATAGGAAAGAAAGCTGCCATTTAGAAATATGGTGAATTTCAGGGACGCCTGGGTGGCTCAGTTGGTTAAGCGACTATCATGATCCCGGAGACCCAGGATCAAGCCCCGCATCGGGCTTCCTGCTCAGTGGGAAGCGTGCTTCTTCCTCTCTCACTCCTCCTGCTTGTGTTCCCTCTCTAGCTGTGTTTTTGTCTAATAAATAAATAAAATCTTTTTAAAAAAAGAAATAATGTGAATTTCTGTTTATTCTGTTTTTTTTTTTCCCCTTTAGGAAGTGAAAATGGGCTGAGGTATGCACATTTATCTAAGAATGAGTTAAGTAACTTTAAGAAGTTATTTAAGAATATGTGCATTTTTTTGTGAAGTTTGGTCATTTAAAAAAATCTTGAGAATTATCAGAATTTATTTGGTCTTATGCTTGTATATGCTGGTGCACTCACTATATCTTCCCTGAAAAATATGCTCCATACATATCTCAAGATTAACACTGATGTATGTGTTTTCTGTACCATATTAATCACAAACCAGCACCCTGCACATTGAATTATACAAATACCAATGGATGTTACACAATTACCTTGGAATTTCAGAATAAGGTTAATAACCATCCTTATTTTTCTATTTGAAATTAGTAACTTAAAAAGTGAGGTGGCTCATGAAAAGTTTTATTAGTTAGGATTTTTCTTTTTGCATTTAGTTGGGTGACAAAATTTGTGAATATAGTTAATAAAGTATTTAAGAGTAAAGAATTTCTTCAAATGCTAAAAACAACTGGATATTTTTTTCAACATGTTCAGCATTCTGTTAATCATGCCTCTGAAATAATGATTTAATGTGCAACTATTTTATAGAGTTTAAGAACAGGAAAATATGTTGTCTTCAAGAAAGTCTAAAGAGTTCTCTTGTTACTGGAATTGCAGATAATGAATGTGCTTTACTCAACAAAGCTGTTTGTTGTTTCTGATGCAATCCCCAGCTCCATTTTCACCCTTATATTTGGAGAGTCAGTTTGTGCATGTGGCAGTAGCCTTCAGTGAGGTTCTAAATGATTGGTGAGAGCTGGCAATCCTGACAGGGAATGGAAATATTTGTAAACAGAAGCAGTGATAACTTGTTGTTCACTTCCTAGCTTTAATATTTCTCCCATAAAATTATGGATTTTGCATGTACTCCATAAACACTCTAAAACAAGAGCCAGTTCGTATTTCCAAATACGCTGATCACCTGCTTCCAGAAATATAGATATATCATTCTGGATTTAAGATCCAATAAATGATTTTTTTAGATTTTATTTATTTATTTGTGAGAGAGAATGCACAAGCAGAGGGAGTGGCAGGCAAAGGGAGAAGCAGGCTCCCCACTGAGCAAGGAGCCTGATGCTAGTGTTCTCTAAAGAAAATTCTTGAACTAGCTGATTTTCATGACTCTGATAATCAAGTGGTGTGGGGTGTTTTTGTTTCAGATTTAAACAGGGAGTTACCTAGTTTTAGAATTTACCAAAGAGATTCCCCTGTTCTTTTTTTTCATAAAGTGTATGTATGGAGGGGTTAATTTATAAAATGTGACACAAAATTCAAAATTCTTAGTGGATATTATTTGAGGTTTTTGAATCTGGATGTGACTTTTGTCTATCCTTTGCTTCACAAGTTTTCTCCTTTGAAAAAAACTAGTCTGGAGCTCTAAAATAACACATTTTGTGCCAAAACTTATGAAGAAGAGGGAGAAGGAGTGTTGGGACCCATCTTTTTTTAAAGTTTTTTATTTAAATTCTGGTTGATTAATGTACAATGTTGTGTTAGTTTCAGTGGGACCCATCTTGATAACAACATTCAGCCTTTGTAAGTTTCATTCCAGGCTAATGGCTGATGAAATTGTTCTGGGTAGTTAAAATGAAATTAAATGAATTAAAGAACATGGAGGAGAGTAAGCAGAATGGTTTATTGCTTTTCTTTGAAGGCACAATAGTTACACTCTCATTTTGTTACTCATAATCTATGTGGCAGATATTTAAAGCCAGGGTTTTGAATACCATGGTGGCTGAATGAGAGCTATAAATCCAGGCTAAGGTTCAAAATTCCATGGCTAGCAGGTCCTAAAACAGGATACCAAAGACTTCAGTCCTCAAATTGTTTTAACTGATGGATATTCATAGTTGAAGAAAAGAGCAAGCACAATTTTACCCCTCTATGAAACATCATAAGAAGTGGAAGAACTAATGCCTGATTTTAAAAATACATGTAATGAATACAGACGTAAGAAGGCCAAGCACCATCAAAGTCAGAATTGCTATTTGTTTCAGAAGTATTCAAAAATTTTCCTGAGAACTCTATAAAGATGAAGGCAGATTGCATTGGCTATTTGGTCTTTTGTGGTTCCATATAAATTTTAGGCATGTTCTAGTTCTGTGAAAAATGCTGCTGGTATTTTGATAGGGATTGCATAAACTGTGCAGCTTGCTTGGGGTAGTATAGACATTTTAACAGTATTTGTTCTTCCAGTCCATGAACATGGAATATCTTTCCATTTCTTTGTGTTGTCTCCAATTTCTTTCATCAGTGTTGTATTATTTTTGGAGTACAGGTTTTTCACCACTTTGGTAAGGTTTATTCCTATGTGTCATAGTTTTTGGTGCAAGTGTAAATGGGATCATTTTCTGACTTTTTATTTCTGTTGCTTCATCATTGGTATATAGAAATGCAACAGATATCTGAACATTGATTTTATATCCTGTAACTTTGCTGAATATGTGTGTCATTTCCAGCAACTTTTTGGTGGAGTCCTTCAGAGTTTCTACATAGAATATTATGTCATCAGCATAGTGAATGTTTGACTTCTTCCTTTCCTGTAGGGATGTCTTGTCTTGTCTTGTCTTGTCTTGGTCTTGTCTTGTCTTTTCTTTATTTCTTTTCCCTTTATTTTTCTCTCTTCTTTTCTTTCCTTTCTTTTTCTTTTTCTTTTTTTTTTCTTTTCTTTTGTCTGATTGCTGAGGCTAGGACTTCCAGTAATATGTTAAATAATAATGGTGAAGATGGACATCGCTCTGTTCTTCCTGACTGTAGAGAAAAAGCTCTCAGTTTTTCCCCATTGAAGATGAAATTACCTGTGGATCCTTCATATATGCCCTTCATGATGTTGAAGTATGTTCCTTCTATCCCTACTTTGTTGAGGGTTTTTTTTTTAATCTTGAATGGATGCTGTATTTTGTCAAATGCTTTCTCTGCATCTATGGGGAGGATCACATGGCTCTTATTCTTTCTTTTTATTAATTTTGTCCCCTTTATTATTATATAGTGTCTTTCTTTGTTTTTTGTTAGTCTTTGTGTTGAAATCTATTTGTCTGAAATAAGTATTGCTCCTCTAGCTATTTTTTGACATCCATTTGCATAATAGAATTTTTCCTATTCCCTCACTTTCAATCTGCTGGTGTCTTTAGGTATATAATGTGTGTTTTGTAGGCAGCATATAGGTTTTTTTTTAATCCATTGTATCATCTTATGTCTTTTGAGTGAAGCAAAGAATCCATCTACATTCAAAGAAATTGACAGATGTGTATTTATTGCCATTATTTACTTGTTTTGTGTTTGTTTCTGAAGATTTCTTGATCCTTTTTTATTTTCTCTCTTTAATGTTTTCTTTAGTGATATATTGGATTTCTTTGTCTTTACTCTGCATGTTTATTAGTGAATTTGCTATTTTTTTGTTTGTTTTATAACCTTATTTGTAAATTGTAGTCCACATTAAGTTGATGGTCTTTTAAATTTGAACCCATTCTTTCTTTCTCTTCTCCCCACATTTTTGTTTTATGTTATTAATTTTATATCCTTTTTCGGAGTTCCCTGACTGACTTATTTTTTTTAAAGATTTTATTTCTTTGACAGAGAGAGATCACAAGTAGGCAGAGAGGCAGGCAGAGAGAGGAGGAAGTAGGCTCCCTGCTGAGCAGAGAGCCTGAGCCTCAATCCCAGGACCCTGAGATCATGACCTGAGCTGAAGGCAGAGGCTGGCGCCCTCCCTGACTGACTTTTTAAGGAAATACTCATTTTCACTGTTTCTGTGTTTCCTACTTTTATACTCTTACTTTTGTTGTCCTCTTTCCATTCAAAGAGTTCCCTTTAGTATTTCTTGCTAGTCTAGTTAATGGTCATGAACTTTTTTAGTTTTTGTTTGTCTTGGAAACTCTTTATCTCTCATTTTATTCTGAATGATAGCCTTGCTGGATAGAGTAATCTTGGCTGCAGATTTTTCCCATTTAGCACTTTGATTATATCATGCCACTCCCTTCTGACTTGCATAGTTTTTGTTGAAAAATTTCTTGCAACCATTATGGGTTTTCCCTTGTAAGGTAATGTCTTATTTTGCTTTGCAACTTTGAAGGTTTTTGTCTTTTTCATTATATTTTGCAAGTTTAATTACAATATATCTTGGCATGGGTCTGCTTTTGTTGATTTTGATGGGAGTTCTCTGTACTTCCTAGATCTGGATATCTGTTTCCTTCCCCAGATTAGGAAAGTTTTAAACTATTATTTCTTCAAATAAATTTTCTGCCCCTTTCTCTCTCTCTCTCTCTCTTTTTTTTAAAGACTTCATTCATTCATTTGACAGACAGAATCACAGTGAGAGAGGGAACACAAGCAGGGGAGGGGTGAGAGAGGGAGAAGCAGGCTTCTGGCTGAGCAGAGAGCCCGATGTGGGGCTTGATCCTGGGACTCCAGGATCATGACCTGAGCCGAAGGCACTTGCTTAACCAACTGAGCCACCCAGGCACCCCACCTTTTTCTCTCTCTTATTCTGGGACTTTTATGATATGAATATTGTCACATTTGATGGAGTTACTGAATTTCCTAAGCCTTATCTTGTTTTGTGTAATTTTTTTCTCTTTTGTTCAATTAGATTACTTTCTATTATTCTTCTAGGTCACTAATCTGTTCCTCTGCTTCTTACATCCTACTGTTCATCCCATTAAGTATGTTTCTCATTTCATTTATTAAGCCCCTTAACTCTCTAATGTTATTACTTATCTTGGTATTGAGGGACTCACTCATGTCTTTCACTCCTTTCTCAAGTCCAGTGAATATCTTTATGATGATTTTTTTAAAATTCTCTATCAGGCATGTTACTTATATCTGTTTTACATAGATCTTGGACTGTGACCTTGTCCTGTTCTTTCATTTGGGATAAATTATCTATCCTCTCATTTTGTCTGCCTCTTTGTGTCTCTTTTTGTGTATTAAAAAAGTCAACTGTGTCTTTTGCTCTTGAATCTAGTGAGTTTATGAAGAAGTGTTCCTGGGGTTCCCTGCAGTGAAGTGCTGCCTATTTCCCCAAACCTGGCACTTCAGCAGAGTATCCTATATGTGTTACATAGGCCCTGCTGTTGTGTCTGGGTCATTTTTCCTTTCAGTGCAGTCAGCTGCCTGTTTTGGGCTATCCTTACTCTTTGTGGTGTTCGTTGGACCCAGGCAGACCAGGTCTGAAGGGGTGTGCCCTCTGAAGAGCATGGGGGTGGGGTGGCCATATAGCAATATTTGAACTGGGCCACTAGTTTTATATCAGATATGCTGTAGCCCTGCAGCAGCTGGGGGCCCTATACTTGGGCTGCTAGGGATTTGAGGCTGGGTGAGGGGCAGGAAGATGGCTGGATGCTCCCACTCCTGGTGTGCGACCATGGCAGGATGCTTGCAGCTGTGCCTAATGTGTTGATTAGGCCTTACTGCAGCATCTATATTGAGCATATTATGGTGGCTTGAGGTGCCCTGTCAGGCACAGTGTAGTGGATGTGTACGCAGGGGCTGGTGGGTGTGCATGCATGGCTTTCATCTTAAGCCCAGAGCCCAGGCCAGCAGGCTTGGAGTGGGCTGGTCCTCAGGAGATCTTGTGGTTGTGGCACACTGCCAGTGAGTTAGGCAACAAGGGTCTGTGCAGCCCTGCCTCTAGCAAGTTGCTCTGTGTTTATGGTGCAGGGAAGGGTTAGGAAATGATGCCTGCCAGCTCCCCTGTTTTTTGGAGAAGTCCTTCAACAAGCTCTGAAATCAAAATCAGTAGGAACACATCTGTCTCCTGTCTGCCCCTGGTGTTGTGCAAACTATTGGTTTTTTGTTGCATCTCCATGCAGGCTGCAGTAATTTTTTTTACAGCTTTTTTTAAGATTTTGTTTATTTATTTGACAGAGAGAGACAAATCACAAATAGGCAGAGAGGCAGGCTGAGAGAGCAGAGGAAACAGTTTCCCTGCTGAGCAGAGAGCCTGAGGATGGCCTCCATCCCAGGACCCTGAGATCATGACCTGAGCTGAAGGCAGAGGCTTTAACCCACTGAGTCACCCAGGTGCTCAGGCTGCAGTCTTTTTAATGGTGGTGACCCAGCTATCACTCACCTTCAGCCCCACCCTGTGAAGAGTCAAGCAGAGTTTTAAATCTCTGGTCTCCGAGTACCACTGGCTTTAAAAGTCATGGAATTCAGCCCCTCTGGTTTTCAAAGCCAAATGTTATAAGGATTAGTTTTCTCTTTGTGAGCTCCCTGGTGCATGGGCCTATTTCTCTGCTGTCTCTGTTTGCAGAGCTCCCTCTCTCCTGTGAGTAGCCTCCCTCTGCCTTTCTGACCTTAAGTTTTCAGCTGCAGCTTCTTTATATTATAGGAGTTTGTTCTTCCAGTCTTTGGATTGCTCTCTGGTTTGTTGACTTGGATAGGGATGATATCTAGTTGAAAACATGGGACAGGGTGAGGTCAGGGTCCTCCTACTCCACCATTTTCCCATGCTCCTCCAAAAATTTCCTATCAACTTTTAAATATAGCTTTATTGCCTCCTTTGAAAGCCTTCAAATATTTTCATGGCTCTCTGGTAGCACTAGATGCATGTGATACATTCTTGCAAGGAAGTAATCAAGTCCTTCATAGCAAAGAAACAAATTCCAAACTAGCAGGTTTTTATGGTTATGAAAACTATTCTTAAACCTTGAAAATGATATATATATGTATTAAAATATAATGTTCCAGCAAGTCATTGCTTGTTTATTTAACTACTACAACAGTACTGTATTTACATAATGGAAACCGACATTTGGATAGTGTTGACTTTAATAAAATTGCTCACTGCTTCTGACTTTGTCCGTCTTTGGATAAAAGAGTAATTCAGATATAATAATAGCTTGCAAGTCATAATGGATTTATGTCCCTACCAGTACATAATACAACAATATGAAACTAATAAAAATATACATTTTTTTAAAGTTTCCAATATTGGATGTTTGCTTTCATCTTGAGTTCAGTTGATTAGTGGGATAACTGAATTTTATATTAAAATTCAATAAGAGGGTTTTCATTTGAAAAATATTAACATCATACTTTAAACAAAACAAGCAAATGTAAATGATGATAAGATAATTTAGCTGTGACAGGATGACCTAATGTGTGTATATTTATGAGGATTAATGTGGTGACTACTAGAAAGTCAGAAGTACTAAAAATCAAAGAAAGCAAAGAGGACTCATTAGGATTTGCATTTTTGTTACCAGTGAGCCATTTCTCTTTTCTGCAATAGAGAAAAGAGTAAGGTTGTAATACCAAATCTTATCCGTCATAGTGTATATCAAAGTTAATGCAGTATTATTATTACTAGTCAGAGAAATGGAATAAAACAGTCATGGTTGCTGGTGTGAACTGTGAATTACCTTATTCATGTTGTTAGTTTTCTTTTTCTTTCTCCTCCTTTTAATGTAGTATACATACAGAGGAGGCCACAGATCATTAGTATACAAATTCATTAATTTTCACAAGAGGAACATACATGTGTTTGTGAAGCCAGCACCCAGATTAAGAATTAGAGCATCATCAGCATCCCAGAAGTTCCTTTTTTTGATCCATTTTAGATAACACCACCATGTCAAGGACTTAGCTGTATTCTGACATTTATCATCATGTATTTTTTTGCCTATATTGAGCTTCATCTAAATAGAATAACAATGCATTTATTCTTTTGTATCTGGCTACTTTTATTCACTATTATGTCTGTAACATCCATCCATATTTTTATGTGTAACAGTAGTTCTTTTTTGTTGGTGAGTAATAGTCTATTACATGAACATATCAATTTTTTTTCATTCTATTATTGATAGATTCTTGGATTGTTTCCATTTTGTGGTTGTAATGAATAGTGTTTCTATGAGCATTCATGTGTTTGTCTTCCTGTCTTTGTTGGACATAAGCACATGTTCCTATAATAAGATATCTATATTAGGATATTCTGATTTTAAGAATTATAGATACTGCCAAATAGCTTTATGCTCTCACCAGCAAGCAGAGTATGAGAGTTCCAGTTTCTTTACTTTATTATTAACATTTGGTATTAACTGTCTTTTCATTTTAGACATTCTTATGGGTATCTAATGAAATCTGTTAAAATTATCAGAAGGGAAAATATGTGTCTGCACAGGGGTTTTTAAATAAAGAAAATTATATTCAGTGAACATCTGTAAGTGATAACCTGATATTAATTGTAGAGTCCCTTGGGTGGAAAAAAATCAGTGCTTGGTGTCATCATTTCTCCACGGGGTAACTCAATGCCATTCACTTCATTTCAGTCTTTTCATCTGACTAATTATAAACAAAGCAAGCAACTTTCAAAACTGATTCTATTTTAACTGTCATTTTTTTCCTTTTTCTTACTGTTACTTAAATTTTTCCCCCAGTGTTCCAAGATTCATTCCCCATTCCCCACACCCAGTGCTTGATGCAATAGGTGCCCTCAGTACCCACCACCAGGCTCTCCCATCTCCCCACCCCCCTCCCTCCAAGTCCCTCAGTTTGTTTCTGTGTCCAAAGTCTCTGTTGTTTCGTTTCTCTCCCTGGATTACCCTACTTCCCATTTCCTTTTCTTCTCCTACTGTCCTCTAGGTTACCCCTTACGCACCGCAAGTAAGTGAAACCATGTGATACTTGACTTTCTCTACTTGGCTTATTTCACTCAGCATAATCTCTTCCAATCCAGTCCATGTTGCTACAAAAGTTGGATATTCATCCTTTCTGATGGAGGCATAATATTCCATTGTATATATGTACCACATCTTCTTTATCCATTCATCTGTTGATGGGCATCTTGGCTCTTTCCAAAGTGTTGGAACAAACAATCCTAAAATTTATATGGAACCAAAAAAGACCCTGAATCGCTAAGGAATTGCTGAAGAAGAAAAGCAAAGCTGGAGGGCATCTCGTTACCTGACTTCAGGCTTTATTACAAAGCTGTGATTACCAAGACAGCATGGTACTGGCACAAAATCAGAGAAATAGACCAATAGAACAGAGTGGAGAGTCCAGATATGGACCCACAAATCTATGGGCAAATCATCTTTGACAAAACAGGAAAAAATACCCAGTGGAAAAAAAGACAGTGTCTTCAATTAACTGCCATTTTAAACCAGCACTGTAAGCTAATGTGTGTCTTGGCAATGAAATCTTCAATAGTCTTGAAAGATTAACCTGATTAAGTCCGATTCTGAATTTTAAGCATATATGCACCACACCAGAAAGTTTTCAAGTTTAAGTTGTTTTTAAGTGATCAACAAGTAGGCTATGAATCTGGAAATTCTGTGAAACTTTTAGGAAATGTTAAAGTTGAATATTGTCAAACTGAGGTTGTTTGGCTTACAGACAGTTTGCAACTGAATGTATTGAGAGAATACATTCATCACTGTGGCTGCTGTATCAGAGTATTGTTATTTTATTTCTTGTTCTGTATCCTTTTCCAATTTTTTAAAGAATTAATTTATTGTTTTGAGAGAGAGAGCATGAGCAGGAGGGGCAGAGAATCTCAACCAGACTCCACACTGAGCGGAGCAGAAAGTGGGACTTGATCTCAAAATCCAGAGATAGGACCTGAGCTGAAACCAAGAGTCAGATGCCATCTGACACCACTGAAGCATCCTGTTTCCCAAATGGTTTTTAAACTAGGTGGCAGTGAAGAGATAGTTACTCTGTCAACCATCTTTTCTGATCAGTACCTCTTTAGGACAGATAATTTTTCATCTGCTTGAAACAGATTGCCTCAGTGAGGTAAGTTGCCCACTACTCAAAGAAAGTGGATTTACAGAAGCAGAGAATATTTTCTTTGGTGTTGTCACCACTCACGGATCATTCCAAGAAAGGTATGCTTTCCATGGTCTCTGGTTATATCTTTTTCAGTTCATAAGAAGTTTGTATTTATAACATAGAAAGAGATGTTTAGAAGATATCTGGTAATTGTTTATGAAGATTAATTTATAGTAGAATATTCAATTAGGTCATAAATTTTTCTCTCTGAAACCATGAGATTATTTACATTTCTTTTCCATTACTCTAATTTTAAGTGGTTTGACAGTATTTTTGTAGAATTATATTTAATATTTCAATATTTATTAGAATCTTTGAGTTGACAGTGTAGAAGTACTCAGATTTTGTTTTACTGTATGTCAATATTTGACTATATGGGAAATTCAATTTGATATTCACAAAGCAATATTTAGAGGTCAGATCTACACTGTAATGAATTTTAAGAATTGATTATCTCATAGTAAAATGTGGGGTTTCTTCCTTCAAGGACTTAATCTGTCATTAGGTTACAAGAGAGACCACATTGCAAAGTCACTCAAGAGCGCTGGTTACATCAATCAGTTTATCGCATGTCCACAAGGAATTTAAAAAGAGGACAAAAACCTTTCTATTGTGTAATCAACCTCTGAGTGAATTGATTATTGTAATACTATTAATACTACCTCTAATACTGAATAAATATTTTGAAAAGACAAACTTGTAACTAGATTATAATGAAATAAGGATATATATCGGATTAGACTATTGCTGAGGCAGTGTATTTTAGTGGAAGGATGGAATAAGTGGCAGAAAATTTCTAGTTCTTGGTTGGCAGGGTCAACTGCAATTTATGTAATACTATGCAAATCACTTCTCTTGATTTTTAGCTTTTTTTATTTGTAAAATGAGAAATATTCACTGTTACCACCTTACATATTCTTTATAAGCATTAAAATCATTTGTAAATTTAAAGTGCTCTGTAAACATAGTACACTATTATTAGGATTTTACAAATGTAGGATAGAGAGATTACCACTAAAAGTTATTACAGGAAGAAAGGAAAACTTGATTTCTGTTGGGTACACATTATATATGATAACCAGTGAATAATTGAACATGAAACAGAAATACATTCATATTTTACACTATGTATATTATGCAGTTTTATTTAATGAAGTTTTGCAGTATCTGTAAGATATAGTCTGATAAAGGATTTAAGGCAGGACTATAAAAACAAAATTATAGAAATAATATAAGATATAATGTGATTAAACCGGTAAAACAAAGATATTAGTATAATTTTCTTACTTTGAGGAAATGTTGGGAAAAAAACCTCACTATGAGTCCTCAACAATTCATTCTTTCCCTCCATGGCAAAGGAATTAAAAAAGTAAATGTGACTATTAAAGATTATCAAAGAAAATCTGATTAAAATTTCAGCAGTGAGATCATGTACATGTACTGGCTAGGTATATTTGACAACTGAAAGTCTGTTACTTTGGTACTAGTTCAGGAGGAATATCAAATACTTGCCTATAACTTGGATATTTCTAGACCAGTCAGAGTTTTGCTTTGTTCTTGGGCAATAGGTCCATATTCTTTTATGAATATGCATAAAATTATTTAGAGTTATAAAAAACAATATTGCATATTTTAGACATGTACAGTATCAAAGAGCTTTTTAAATCTTTTTCTTATTTTCTAAATTTTAAGTCATTACAAGCTTTGAAAATGTTATCTGAGTGGTCAATATACATTCTTACTATAAACTGCCTTTACAGGTAACTACCAACTTCCAAGACCAGGAAAATTAGGATATACCGTGCCAAATAACACGTATCTGGTTTTTAAGTTAATGTCACTGCAAAACCTCTGCAATATAGTAATTCAATGAGTCCACAGTAATTTAACACCAAATAAAGAGACTATAATATTGATCTTTCCTGGTTATTATATCTGCTTTTAAAGGTAAATGAGGCGTTAACATCTGAGACTGCAAGATTAATCATAATAGCATCATTGTGAAAGCCTCACTGCTGTCGGTTTACTTATAAGATAAAATAAAGGATAGATTACCTTCAAAATCAGGTGATTAATTTACCAGCTGCAGCATAAGGGTTTCCAGTTAATTTCAACAAAGCATGTTTCCTGTAGGAGTTCTGACTTCTAACATTATAGATGCTGCAGATATCAGATACTTACTCTCTTGCATTGTCTTCACAGTAATACGGTGTATCCATATCTGCTGTGTATTTAAAAATGTTACTAAAACAATTTATGTAAAGCATAGTTGTCCATTAAAAATAAACATATGCATTAAATGAGCCTTGGAGATAGTCTGCCTTCACAGCCTCATGGACATATCAAAGATGTAGAAGCAGATTTCATCTAAGTCTCATTAAATGAAGAAATACTTTAGCCTGTTTGAAATTTCTTGATCATTTATTGACAATCTTATCTCCTCTTGAATGCCTACTTCCCAAATTCTCTTATTTTATCTTGGTTGCTCAAATGATCAACATGTATTACTTTTTTGCATGTTGTGCAAATTGAAGAATTTAGAAAAACCCTTCAAACAAGACCAGTGAATTCAACATGTAAATATCTCTGGAAAGTAAAGTTCTCAACTAGTTTTGACACAGAGTCAATTTTGACACAATTTGACACAAATAATAGATTTTTATGGTGTCAGTTTAAGAATTCTAAGGGATGGACATCTGAGTGGCTCAGTTGGTTAATTAATTGTCTGGCTCTTAATTTCCACTCAGGTCATGATCTCAGAGTCCTGAGAGCAAGCTCTGAGTTGAGCTCCACACTCAGTGGGGGTCTGCTTGAGATTCTCTCCCTCTCCCTCTGCCCGTATTCTCTTTCTCTCTCTTTAAAAATAAATAAATACATCTTTAAAAAATTCTAAGGGAACTTTTTATAAACATGTGATTCTTTGAGAAATGTGCTGCTTGTCTACAGAAAAAGGTTTTTTCTTTATTTTACATTTACATTCATCTTTAGTTTAAGAACCAGATGGGTTTTCAAACACAGGAAGCTCAGAAATGAACAGAAAGATAAAGAAAAGATAAATCCATAAATGCCATGTAAGCCATCCAAAGACCTAGTTGGATTCTTCATGTTTACTCTATTAGGGAGATGATACCAGAAGGGAGGGTGACACAGATAATTGAAAATTATATTACCTATTTTTGACACACTAATCAGTATGCTTCCAGTATTTACAGAGAAATCCATTAAATCCTAACAAATATTTTGTGTGGTTTATTGGATTTTTAAATGTTCCTTATGAATATTATAAATAAGAGAATACTAAGTTAAAAGGAATTAGCTCCAAAAACAATCCCTGAATATAAAGGGGACATCAAACCTACTGTTTAGTTGATCATGTTTTATCAAAATATATTCTAGTTTGAATGTAGTATCTACATCTCAGAATATGAGGAAATTGGAAGTTTCTGACAATTCATTTTTTCTAACATGTTTAAATGATTTTTGAGCATGTATTATAGATGTTCATCATATAAACAGATATGTGTAACATTATCATTTTAATATTCTTCTATTTATATCAGAGTAAAGAAAGTATAATCTTCAGAATTATTTCTGGCTATGTAAACATGGATTATATTTATTGTTTTTTTATTATTATTACTAAAATTTTTTTCCCAGTGTTCCAAGATTCATTCCCCATTCCCCACATCCAGTGCTCCACGCTTTAGGTGTCCCCAGTACCCACCACCTGGCTCTCCCATCTCTCCACCCCCCTCCCTCCAAGTCCCTCAGTTTGTTTCAGTGTCCAAAGTCTCTGTTGTTTCGTTTCCCTCCCTAGATTACCCTAGTTCCCATTCACTTTCCTTCTCCCACTGTCCTCCAGTTTACCCCTCATGCACCACAAGTAAGTGAAACCATGCGATACTTGACTTTATCTTCTTGGCTTATTTCACTCAGCATAATCTCTTCCAGTCCTGTCCATGTTGCTACAAAAGTTGGGTATTCATCCTTTCTGACGGAGGCATAGTATTCCATGGTATATATGTACCACATCTTCTTTATCCATTCATCTGTTGATGGACACCTTGGCTCTTTCCACAGTCTGGCGATTGTGGCCATTGCTGCGATGAACATTGGGGTGCATATGGCCCTTCTTTTCACTACATCCGTATCTTTCGGGTAAATGCCCAGTAGTGCAATTGCAGGGTCATAGGGTAGCTCTATCTTTAA
>PITA01029471.1:0-17826 GCA_004023965.1 Spilogale gracilis | reverse complement strand
TTTTTTTATAAGATTTTATTTATTTGATAGAGAGAAACACAGCCAGAGAGGGAACACAAGCAGGGGGAGTGAGAGAGGGAGAAGCAGGCTTCCCGCTGAGCAGGGAGCCTGATGTGGGGCTCAATCCCGGGTCTCCGGGATCATGACTTGAGCAGAAGGCAGTCGCTTAACCAACTGAGCCACCTAGGTGCCCCACACTATTTATTTCTATGTGTGGAAGATATGTCATCAAAAGAAGCAAACTCTAAAGTTAACCATACAATCCTCATCTTAAATAAAAGAAGCTCCTTT
Organism: Spilogale gracilis; assembly: GCA_004023965.1. Classification (NCBI taxonomy): domain Eukaryota; kingdom Metazoa; phylum Chordata; class Mammalia; order Carnivora; family Mephitidae; genus Spilogale; species Spilogale gracilis. The sequence goes on along the minus strand of PITA01029471.1, from coordinate 17,535 downwards.
AATTGGTAGAGCTATATAGAGATATATACATCTATACATGGTGTCTCTCCCAGTTGGAGGGGTGCTCCCAAATGTGAGGGTGTTGTGGACTGGGTGGAAGCTATTGGTGTGTGTGCTGATAAAAGTGTATTGAATACATCACAAGGGAGCAGCAGATAGGACAGCAAAGCAGAGGCTGTCTGCTAAGAGACATGGTGAAGGGAAACTTCCAGCACAATAGATAATGTCTAAGGAGGGACCAGGGTGATGTGAATGTTTTCCAAGACCAACTCATTAAGACCTCTGGCTCCAGGGCATAAGTGATTTATGGAGAACATCTATGCACTTGTCTTTGTTCCTGGATTACTCAGAAGACATAAGCACCAGACCCCCATCCTCAATAAAAACTCCAGGCAACCATGAGACTCACTCTCCTTTCCTTTCTGAGTCTCCTGAATGCTCTGCCCATACATACTCACTCTCTGTATGTCTTCAATAAATTATTCTCTTACTTCCTCTCAGCTTGTGTTTGATTTCTATACTGCTCAAAGCCAAAGGCCCTCTTGACAGGTCCTATGGGACCCCATCTGCCCCACTCTGGGTCTTCAGACCCAACCAGCCTGCATCAAAGACTTTAGGATGTTCTACTCAAATGTGTATGATTTGGCTTTCTACAATCAAAATTCTGTTTTGATATTTAACTCACACTACAGTGAATGTCTTGATGTCTGTGAGAAATTTTAAGTTCTCCTTTTGAATGTGCAACTTTGGAGTCATGCCAGGAAAAAACTATAACTTATTGAGCTCTTTGAAGACATAGAAATCTTTGGAAATGAATAAATATCTCTAGAGAAATGACTTGACAAAGCAATAATGAAAAGGTCATGCTATTTTTTATGTAGCATTTGTCTTATTTAATAAGAGCTGTATAGCAAAATTAGTTTCAATTACTGGTAATTAGAAACATTATATTTAAGAGGAAATCAGAATTACCTTAATACTAGATTAAGCACACTGGTGTAAATTTTGTATCAAAATGACATCCCTTTGACACTGGCATTCAGATTTATTCTCAGAGCTTTTTAACTTTTCCTAAAGATCAAGGGCATAGAGTTTTGCAGTTTCTATTTTATTATAACTTGAGGCCAGTTTTTAACTATTATTACTTTAAGAATCATGGCTTATATCTGCAGGCTGGAATAAGAACAGATCATAAGCATACCAGAACATAAATTTAAATGAATGCATGGATAATATAAGAAATATAGAGCTTACCATAAAAATAGTAAGATATTTATTAAAATATGTCAACACATTCCAGAATAAAATATCTACATTTTAAGTTCTTTGTAAGAGAAAAATAGAATGGAAAAATATCAGATACTTCTCATGGAACTTCCTTGCAAGAGTTAATTTAGATATCATAATGTGCTGCTGAAAGACAGCTAACATGGCAATGACATTATTTCCTCTTAGGACTTATTTTGAGGAATATTGCAGCCAACCTAAAACAACTTTAAAACAATCAATCAGAGAAAATTGCAAACGCCAAAATACAGCTTGTTTTTCATTATAAGATAGAAAAAATCATTTGCTTTTAGGGCTATTGTAATGTGTGGATAAGGCTGCTGCATGGTGCTTCTCCATAAAAGTTATAGTTTTTTTCAATCTTGTCACTAGAGAATTCTGGAAATTTTTAAGCCTTTGGGTCAAGGGCTTTAATGTCCTTTAATGCCTACAAATTTACTTTGAGTAATCCCAGCAAAAACTGTTGAATAATAAGAAAACATAAACATTTTACAATTTGTTGAATATAGTGATAGACTCTGAGATTGGAACAAAAGAATGGTTTTAGTATGGAATCATTTGGAGAAGTGAAAGGAAGTTTGTTAAAAAAAAATTGGACATCCTCTGGCTAAAGAGTAGAGGTTTTATTTTAAATATTTTATTTTTAAGCAATCTCTACACCCAACATAGGCTCAAACTTACAACCCCAAGATCAAGAATTGTATGCTCTACTCACTGAGCCAGGCAGGGGTTCTTATAGTGGAGGTTTTATTTTAGATGGTAACCTAAATATAAAACACCTAAACATAAAATTACATAATTTTCACATTGAGAGAGAGGAGATGGGAGATACTGTTAGAAGAAATTGATTTCCATGGGGGTATTTGGGTGGCTCAGTCAATTAAGTATCTGCTTTTGGCTCAGGCTAGGTCATGATCCCAGAATCCTGGCATCAAGCCCTGGGACTGGCTGTCTGTGGGGATCTTGCTCTGCCACACCCCACCACTTGAGCTCTCTTTTGCTCAAAGAAATAATAAATAAAATATTTTTAAAAAGAAGAAACTGATTTCCTGAGATCAGTGTTTTATTAATTGATTTCTAATCGTTTCTAATTTATTTACATACATGTTTTTTCTTATTGAAGAAAGATAATAAAGAATAAGAGTTTGAAAATTTATTATATAGTGAAATGTATGAAATATATATTATTATATACTGTTATTTTTAATAAAACTAGAGATTCTCTACAGTATTATGTTGAGTTTGAGATATTTCTTTACCTGTCTTCATCAATTGGCTTTCAATCATTTTACAGATTTGATAGACATACATACTCACACATCTATATATAAATTTCTTATCTCTCCATTTTATCACCTATGTAATTATTAATTTATAAAACACAAAAAATAAAGCTCTTGGTCATCTTTAAAAAATTAAAACTCTTCATTGTAAAATTTAACCTTGAGATGTATTTTTTCCAGTGAACAAATGGCTCACAATACTTAAATATTATACTGTTCTTATCCATTAGTCTCTAAAACACCTCAACCAAGGACATACTTCATGTGAGTTCTAACCTTTCAGTAATGCATAGCTCAGGTTATTAGTTTATTAGTATCATAAATACACCAGATTACAATAAAAATAATGTAAAAAACCTTATGACATTCATGTTGCTGTCTCATGAATTTATAATATGCAGAATATATGCTAAGTGAATTATTAAGATAAAATACTTTTCAGTTTATTGAGAACACTTACCTGAACTGAAGAAAAAAAAAATGTGTGTCCTTGCTAGAAAAGTCTATGAGAATGCATAAACTAAGTAGTGTAACATATATATATTCTAGGAAATACTGCATGATGGTAGATTTAAATAACACTCAAAAAAAAATGAAGTCATTAACTCAACAAAGTTAACATTGATTATAAAATAGTACAAATATTTTAAGCTATATAAAAGAATATTAATAGAATTAAATGTAAAATACAATAATTTTATGTTATCTAAGATATATTCAGTTCTTTATCCAACAATTTATTACTGAGGCTTTTATTTTCTATTTTTTAAAAGATTTTATTTATTTATTTGAGAGAGAGAGAGAGAAAGCACAGAGGGAGAGGGAGAGACAGACTCCCTACTGAGTGGGGAGCCTCAACATCACTAGACCCCAGGACCTGAGACAAAGGCAGATGCTTAACTTGTTGAGTCACCCAGGTATCCCTGAGGCTTTTATATCTTCCAGATGTTTTACTAGGTTCTAAGAAATAGAGAGAGAGAGAAAAAAGTGGTTCTTGTATTCAAAATGTAAGAGTGTCATGATAAAACAGACTTGTGGAAAAAAGCAGTGTGTTGAAAGGCTACACTTGATACATGCATAGGAAATTACATGCATGCAGTGATTGCATAAAGAAAGGTGTACCTAAATATGTGAGGAAGAGTCAGGGGAGTTCACACCAGATGGCCAGGTTGACAAAGCAGAAGGAGAAGCATTTGCAAAGGTGTGGAGTAACTGAAGTAGTTCAACATTACTGGATCAAAATCTGTGTGTGTGTGCGTGTGTGTGTGTGCGCGCGCGCATGCATGTGTGCATGGGCATGTGTGTGTAAGATGTGGAAGGAAAATAAATAAAAGCTCAGACTGAACTGCTAGGCAAATCAGAATAACAAAGAGTTTTTGTGTAGAAATGAATTTAGAAACCATCCTATGGAAATCTAGGGGGTACTGCACATTGAAACCAAAGATCAACATGTTCAGAATCATATTACAAATAGATATCTTCAGAAGCAGTGTAAAAAATGAATTGTAGGATTACAAGGTTTGAATAAGGAGAGAGAAATGATATGGAGACTACTGAGGCATGTGCTTGAATAATATCAACAGTGGTGTAGATAAAGAGAAGAGCACTGGCCTGAGATAAGACACACACAATAAGGGTTGGTGATAGGTTCTGGTGAATAAAAGAGGGAAGATATTGTCAATAAATCAGTTTCCTGACTAGGGTAACTGAAAACATAGTGAGTCCATTCACTAAGTTTGAGAATACAAAAAAGATTGTTTGCAAATGCTATATTTGTGATGCTGGTAGGGCACATCACTAAAAATGTCCAGGAACAACTATTTTGTATTATATATACCATATATAATGCATTATGTGCATTTTCCTGGGTTGAAGAACATTATGGGGCAGAAATATAGATTGTAGATATAGATTAAAGATAGAGTTACAATATGGATGAGAATTAAGTGTTTTACATGGATGAAATTTTAGAAAATGTATCAAAAATGGAGGAGTATATAGAAAATGGAGGATGATCCACCAGGAAAGACCAATATTTAGGATCGAAGAGAAGAAAGCTCAAATCACAGGACATCCTGAGAATAAGGAGCCATTAAAATTAGAAATTATCCAGGAAGTAGTGGATCTGTGGAAAGAACAATATAAGAAGGAGGGATTTTTTAAATGCAGCAGTCAGGGGCACCTGAGTGGTTCAGTCAGTTAAAGGGCTGACTCTCGACTTGAGCTCAGGTCATGATCTCAGGGTGGTGGAATCTAGCCCTGCATCTGGCTCCATGTTCAGTGTGGAGTCTGTTTGAGACTTTCTCTCCCTCTCTTTCTCCACTATCCTTCTCTCTGTCTAAATGAAGTAAATAAAATCTTTAAAAAAAATTACAGCAGTCAGTAGAATTATGGAAAAAGAAAATGTTTTAAGGGGTCAGACATAAATGGAAAGTGAACAGCCTCTTTACTTAACTTTTTGGTAAACAGACTGTGAAATATAAGATAAAATTAACTTAAATCTACAAGCCAGAAAACATAAATTAAGGTTTTTAGTCATAGAATTTGTAAGTTTATAAATTTTGTAAATTTATAAATTTTGTAAATGTATAATTTTTGAAAATTCTATATACTGACAGGTCATATTAAAATGGAATTAAAAATATTTTGTTTATTTATTTGACAGAGAGCACAGGAGAGCACAATCAGGGGGAGCAGCAGAGGGAGATGGAGAAGCAGATTCCCCATAGAGCAGGGAGCCCAACATGGGGCTTGATCCCAGGACCCTGGGATCATAACTGAGCCCCTGGAACTTTTGTTTTGATTCAATACTTGGTGAAGTCAAGAAACACTGAGTATCTATGATGTGCACAAAAATAAATAGCAGTAAAAGGTCTTTTTTTATTTTAGATACACAGAAGATGATAGGTATTTTAAAAATCAACTCTTGATTTCCTGGATAGCATCTCTTATTGCAAAAACATATGTTTACTATTTTTCTGCTTGCTTCTTTTCCCCTCTTTTAATTTGTGGCAACTTTTTCTATATTCTCAAGTCTACCACACACTTTTTTTATGTGCACAATTATATAATTAGAGCTTCTGTATATTATAAATAATTCAAAAACTATAGATTGAGTGAATAGCTTTAAGAATTTTTGTAGACCCCCCCCCACGCAAAATATCCATTAATGACATCTAGATACATTTGGGAAATTATTTTGTAATGTTAAAATATGCTGTCCTCCAACTGTGTATACACAGTAGAGATCTTAAATACAGATACAAGAGTTCTGGAATGTCAGCAAAAAGTACCATAAGGAGGTCTTTGGTGGGGTTTCCCATACTGGGATGCTGAGTGTGTTGTTGCGGAGTCAAGAACAGTCCTCACCTTCATAGAGAGTCTGTTGCTATTGGGTATAGGCAGTAGGTACAGACATTATGAAATTCCCTGAAGATGTGCTTCAGCTGTAGAGGAGTCTGATTTACCATAGCTCCTAGCACACAAACCACGACCCTTACCACATTCTTTCTAAGATCGCTTCTCTGGTCTCAAGTCCTTGACATTAAACTATTACCTCATTTGCTGCTGAAATTTCTGTAAAATTTCCATCCTGTGATTCCTCTCTACACTCTCCTTATTTTGACCATTTGTTGACTATAAAAATCCTTTGTGGACAATAAGAAAAAAAGCCCAACTGATCTTGAAATTGATAAAATCCATGTGTGAAATCATTACCAACATTGAAAGAAAATCTGATCGTGGACTAGAATAGGTCTCTTAAATATTTTCCAAAAGTGAAAAGACCAATGCTTGTGGTTCCTAAAGGTTATAGGTATGAAACAGATGATTTTATTTCTGGAGAAAGCTTCCCTTCTTCCTAAACCAAGGACCATTATTTTATGATTGTATTTTTCCCATGAAATTCTTATTTAGTACCTATTCTGTACCATAAGTTCTTGTAGATCATACGAATAGAAAACAAAAAGCCTTGAAGAAACTTGTCTTTTTCTGACAAAAAAGCAAATAATTATTGAAGACACAAATACAGTCACACATGGATAAATATAGTTATGAGTACACTGATTATTAAGAAGTTCCAGAGGAAAGACAGAAAGTCTGTTAATGAGGTAGCCAGGAAAAACCTCATTGCAGATCTGAAGTATGAATGCAATAGGAAAATACAGAGCCAGTTAAAAATAAATGGAATAGCAAAAATGTAAGGGTAGGCCAGATATTTATGTTTGTACAATACTAGCAAAAAATACATAGGAGATAGGTACAAGGAGCAAAGGTCAGACAGGTAGAAAGGGACCACAGGATCATATATTATTCCGAAGGCTAGGGAAATAAACTTGGATTTGAACCATCTAAAATGAAAGGTCCTTCAAGGGTTCTCAGCATGGGAGAATGGGATCTTACTGATCTTTGTATTCCAATCACTTTTACTGAGGTATATTTTATATATAATAACACTCATCTATTTTAAATTTATCATCAATAAGTTTTGGCAGATGTAACCACCACCACAATCATGTTCTGTACTATGATATAACATTTTAAGAAATCACTCTGGCTGATGAAGGAGAATGTAAACAAAAGATCAAGAGAGTGAGGCAGTAGATGATTTTGAGAAATATTACAATAATTTAGTTCAAATAACCATGATGAGATGAGAATGCAGCAGTGAAAACCATAGATGTTTGTCATTCGCAAGATTTATTTTGTAGATAAAACTGGCAACTTTTACAAATGGACCAGAGAGGAAAAAGAAACACTGAACAATGACTCAGTGGCGTCAATGCTGATTGACTTATCAATAGCCACTAAACACTTTTCTAGGGTTTTCCTATGGAAAAGGAAGCTGAAAACTACATTTCCCAGATTTCCTCCATCTGACCTATGTTTTTCCAACCAGATCACTCAGCCAACTACAAGAGGTTCATACAGCAGCCTGAACAACATGAGGTGGCAACCATGACAAGGAAAACCAGATCCATAATGGAAGAATTGTCTTCCTTGGGGAAATGGTAATTAAGGTTATTTTGTAATAAGGTTTATTATTTATTTATTTATTCATTCATTCATTCATTCATTTATTTATTATCAGAGAGACAGAGAGCACAATCAGGGGCAGCAGCAGACTGAGAGAGAAGCAGACTCCTGGCAGAGTGAGGAGCCCAATGTCGGACTCAACCCCAGGACCTTAGGATCATGACTTGAGCTGAGAACAGACACTAATGGACTGAGCCACCCAGATGCCCCAAGAAGCATAGTCATTTCAGAAGCCATAGCCTGAAGCAGTTATGTTCAACATTGGCCAATTAATCCACAGATGCCTGAAACTGAATAACTTGTTTGAAACCACTGAGCTTGGGTTGGTTTCCTAAGAGGCACTATTAATGGCCATAAATAGATCATATTATATTTAGTTGGAAACTACATACATTACCACCCATTGAATATATTTATTCAGTATTTACTCACTTGCTTACTCAGTCAACAAATGTTTTTCAAAAGCTGGTACTAAAATGAGAAGTGAAGTAGTGACCAAAAGAACTAACATGCCTGCTGTCATGAGGTTTAGAGTAAATGAGAGAAATCATTAAATAATAGAAAAATGGTTAAATTAAATTAATATTCAAATTATTCTTTAAGAAAAAAATCCACCTGGGTAGTTCAGTAGGTCATGAGATCAAGCACCATCTCCAACTCAGCCCTGGGTGGGTAGCCTGCTTGAGATTCTTTCTCTCTCTCTGCCCCTCCCCCACCTGCTTGCATAAACATGTGCTGTCTCTCTCTCCATCAGAAGTCTTCCTAGAAGGTAATATCTTACAGAAAATTTGTAGGGAAGGTGTTTTTGAACAAGTGATATTCACGCTAAGAATCTGTAGTCGGCCTCTTTTATTATTAAAGAGAAAAGGGTGTCAAGCTCGTCTCCCACCCCAGAGTGAATGGAGTGCCTTGGGATAGTTTGTTTTTCTGACATCAATTTCTGACCTTTTCCTTCCTACAGCAGTCACCCACCTACAGGATTCCCACAGTTCCAGATTCTGTTTAGGCTAAAGGGACCAATTTGTGGAATCCCAGGTGAGTATTATTAGTCTAAGGATGGACATTTGCCCTAAAATAAGCATTCATATTGATGGAAGGATCTATTATTTAGCTTTAAGGAGGGCTTCTTCCCTCTCCTTTAACCTAAAATAATGATTTATAAGAATAAAAGAAAGGGAATTCATAATCTGAGAAGATTAGAGAATATTTTTAAATGGTCAAGCCAGATCTTCAGATTATCCCTAATCTTGGACTTTGTATACTAGGTATATGTTGATACTTTATATAGGTGTAGGGGGGTGGAGAAACACCATGAAACTGATCTTCAATTCACCCTGTACTGTATGAATACGAATATGAAGTTGGCATGTGCACTGTCATCTTCACAATTATGTTTGCATCTGTTGTCACACTCCACTACTGTGACTTGCTAGAATTTGTTTAGTTATACCATTTGAAGCTCAATGATTCAAAGCTAATTTGGTTTTTCTGTGTGAATTTTTATTCTCCACTGTCACCAGTATTTCCCTGGCTTTTATTTTTATCAGAGCCTCTGTGCTATTTTCAGTATTTGTATATTACTAGTAATTTATCATCTTGCAAGTAGAGGAGCATATTATGCAAAGGACAATGGAAAAAACAGTAACTTCTTTCTTGAACTCTATTTGCTTGATATTGTACCCTACGAGGATGGAAACAAGGATAGAATTATTATTTATCATTTATACAGATTGTAAATATCTTGTCATAAAAAAGTCCTAACACATGAAGTTCATAGTATTATTCTCTTTTGTGTAAGTTATCAGGATATAGCTTGAGATTCAGTAATTCACTGGGCAGGAAAAATAACTATATTTTACAAAAAGTCCTTCAATTTGAAGACTCTAAAGAATTTAATGACTATACATAGGTGTATATGCATGTATAATATACTTTGTTTAAATACACTGATATAATATTTACACTTTTAGAGCCAATGATCTGAATTTTTATAAAAAGATTTAGAAAATGATGCTTATTGTAGGATATTATTATAGTATTATTTATAACAGTAAACATTGGAAGCAAACTAAATATCAAGTTTAATTTTATACCAAATAGTTATTGGAAGCTTATTTATCTCAGCTACTATTTGAGCTTTGTTGTTACAACAGCAACCAGAAAAAAAACCCATATTTCACAGAGTTGAGATGATAAGGAATAAAAATATAAAAGAAATAAACAATATAAAAGAATATGTCATAACTGTTCTAAAATAAAATAAGGATACATGGGTTTTTGGATATAATTTAATAAATTTTAGTTTTTTCTGTAATAGAAACATAATCACAATAACTCTATATTGACAACTGCCAAATTTAGAAAGGAATATATTCCCAAATTACGGTAAAAGGAATGTTATCTGATGGGAGTTGACTGTTTCTTCATCTTTTAATGCATACAGTAAACCAGTGTCGATTTCAGAAATTTCAGAAGAAGGAGGATCAGCTGCAGTGAGGAATATAAAGAAGGTACAAGAATTAAATGACGTTCACAATGTTTAATTCTGCGTGTATTTGAAGAAGGCTTCCAGGAATTAGTGACAGGTTTAAATGAACCTAATCAACAGATGTAATTCTCCAACTCAAAGTTATTTTAATCTAAGGCTTTTATATCATTATGCTAAAAAAAACCTCTGAGTGATATATTTTTTGAATGCATAATGCTTTTGCTCACCTAGTGTAAGACTATAGACCACATTGTATCCAGATATCTAAACCCTTTATTGATAAGACAGATTCAGCAAACAATTAGTTTCAGGAAATATGCATGTATTATATCATTGTTTTCCTACTGCTATTTTATAATCATTGCCTTATATTTCTGTTATATTTTGAAATAAGAGAAGTATATTTGGTAATGCTATTTATTTTTATTGACTCAATCTTTAAATTCTCTCACATATTCATTACAATAATTTAAAAATTGTAAATAAAAATACTACTTATTAGATTATTTAATGTATCTAAGATAGGGATAAGGGAAATTATCATGATTAGTCATCACACATTTTCATAATCTAGCCCTTTACTTTGTTCACAGTTGCTATAAAAATTGACTTTCTCTGGTATTCTTCATGAATTCACAAAACATGTTTTAGCATGTTTCCATGGGATTGTTTGCTGTTATTTTATTTTCTGTAGATTTTTGATACATAGCAGAAGGTAACCATTCTTTTTTGCTTTTATGTATATAGTTTCATTTTGCTTTAAATTTGAGGACCAAAAGAAAGTAATTGAGGTCATGTATTTTTTCTGAACATGACTAAGCAATATTATCGATATATTCTACAAAAAAAATGTAGAGTATAATTGTTAGAAGTAAGGTTTCTGGATTCAGACTAACATTCTGTTTCAGAATTTTTAACTCATCCGATTTACTTTAAAATGCTATCTTGATTTATTCATTGGTAAAATAAGGGTAATTGTAGCACTCTCTTCATAGGGTTTCTGGGAGAATTAAATCATCATTTATGTAGACACATAGCAGGATGTGCTATATATGGTGATCCTTCTCATTACTTCTTCTTACATCTCTTTTTCCTTCACATCTCTTTTCTCTATCCTCTTTTACCAAGACCTCTTCTTTCTCTTGACTGTACTTATCATTTTCATTATTGCCAATATCATCATTGATATAATGGATACCTCAGGGTAGTCAGGGATCTCATTTATTTAGCAATATGTATAACTATCAAAAGCAAAGTGTTCTACTTGATCTTAAATTTTGAAAGAAGAAAAGGCACCAGGCATAAAATTATCAGTGTCTAAGAAGAAGCCTAAAATATACTCCTTCATTACTTGTCTGTTTTGAGACATAAAAGTAATCATTTTGTCTGAATTAATACTAGAGTTTCCAAAGTGAATATTTAGCCCCTTGTTTGGGTAGGGGATGCTTTCATAAGTGGTTATACTGACTTTGCTCCAGATTCCTAAAAGGAATGGATGGTCACATTCCTATTGTTCAGCATTTCGGGATGTTTTTCCTTCTTTTTGATCTATTTCAAGTTCTGGTCCTTATCTTTGTTTTTCCAAAGTATCAACTCTGTTTAGCTAAATTAAAATCCTCCTGGCCATTAAAACCCTACCACTTTAAACAAAAGTCACACAAATCATTCGTGTCTTTGTTTTGAACTATCTTCTATTTTTACTGATTTGTCCTATAATTCTATAAAATCTAGGACCAAATTCCCAACTAGCCTTGAGATATAGGGTTACATATTTCCAAAATATCAAATAGTCTTCTGGACTTTGTAGTTGTGTTCATTATTATTTATTATGTAATTCAAATAACAATGACATGAGCTCATAACAAAAATGATACAGATACATATAAAAATTCTTAATGCGATATTTAATGATAAAATTGATATTTCATACCAAGTCAACTTTGTTTTTCATGGACTTTCAGAGGCTTTCTGTATATTAACTATAAGGATTGCAAATGTGTTTTCTACATATCACAGAGTTTTGTGACTGCTCTTCTGTCATTTCAGAGTTCTTTTCTAAATCCTTTTATTTATTATTACAGATATATCTATATAATATTAAAAACAAATAAAAACAATATAAAATCTCTCTCAAATACATCTTGATGAAAATTTTCTCATGGAAAGCTTAATATTATATATATTAATTGGCATATTTCACATATCTTATAGGTATAATTATTTGGCATATATGGTTATTTGGCATATACATTATATATATAGTTGTCATATATTTTATATATTTTACTACTGTATGGTTATTTGGCATATATTTTCACTGGAATGTGCATATAATATATAGTCAAGCATGTCGAATTATGTTTGATGTGTGGCGTTTTCTATATTAAAGTGACAGTGTTAATTTTTAACTCATAAGCATAATTACAAGAGACAGGCAGAGATGTGTGATAGTAATGTCATTACATAACAAATAGAGTAAGAAACATCACTGACTAGAGAATACCTCATGACTTCTATATTAACAATAATGTGCTCAACCCCAATGTTTTGTTGAACACTTGGATTTTTCCTTCTTTGCTTTTTCTCAAATATTCTCAAAAATACTATTTCCTTATGAAATGTTCTCCTTTTTGTACTTCATATCCACAGAAACAAATTAAAGTGAACAAAATGTATTATAAAGAAAAAAAATCAGCTGGCAGTCCTGTTGAGGACCCAAGCTGCTTGTAGAGATAAAACTAGAGTCTTATAGCCACATAACTAAAGTATCTATTGATAAAATATAGAGCTGTTCTAGAAGTATACACTTATTTTAAAGGACTTTGGAGACATGTTCTTTTTAAAAATTTTCCAATAGAATTTAAGGTAGCTTCAGAAACGTTCCTTAGAGACTGGAAGAGAGTATCAAAAGACACATGGAGAAAAGTTTTAGTAAAGACATCTGTAGTAACATTTTTTTTAATGATTCTTTCTTGTTTGTATTACTTTTGTTTTGTTTGCTTTTATTTATGCATTGACTTTTGCTTTCAGGAATGCTAAAGAGATAGATATTAAACTGAATATAGTCTTGGCAAGGACATTTATTACAAACACCGTTTTTTTGGTTTTTTTTTAAAGATTTTATTTATTTGACAGAGAGAAACACAGCCAGAGAGGGAACACAAGCAGGGGGGAGAGAGAGAGGGAGAAGCAGGCTTCCCGCGCCGGGCAGGGAGCCCGATGTGGGACTCAATCCCGGGTCTCTGGGATCATGACCTGAGCCGAAGGCAGTCACTTAACCAACTGAGCCACCCAGGCGCCCCTACAAACACTGTTTTTATAAAATATATGAAACTGGTATTACTGTTGCAAAGTTATGATGAAAAAATCACAGAAAATCAATTCTACACATATTAAAACATAGCTATGTTTCATATAAATTCAATAATAATTACCTTCAAAATTTATATAATGATGGGAATATAATTTGGTAAAAGAAATAATAACTTCTTAAAATTTTTTGTAGCTACAAAAACAATAAGGAGAAGATTACCAAAGTGACATGTGATAGAAAAGCTATTTAGAAAATGAAATGAATTGAGATAATGAATATACAGATGATTTGCTTAGAGGTAACTTAACTTGAGTAAATTGGCTAAAGTCTGTAAATACCAAGGCCAGAGATTAATTGGGCTTTTCCTTGTACATCCTGGAAGAAAGTGTGTTTTTCCAGGAAAAAAGGCAGTGGTGTGTTGCTCATGGATTCTATTCAATAGCCTGACAGCATAGAAATATTCCTTAACAGCTTTATAGAGGTCATCTAATCTGCCAAGGACTAATTAAAACTAGATATGTGTAAGTTATTAAAGTTATGACCCAAAAGTCTTTTTCCACTAAGAAACCTGCTGAATCCTTATTGCTCAGGGGGCCTTGACATCTGCATTACCATTCTCTTCTTCAATTACTAGTGATGTAGCTTCAGCAGAATGAGAATGAATGTCATTCTGCCTTTGAAGCTATGAAAGTTAATTTGTTTTTAAACTTGAGATTTAAACTCCATGAACCAGAAGTGTCAGAAATAAATATACATTTATATATTCTTGTGATATGATCCAGCTCATCAATGTTGTGCATAAACATGTACAATGAATCCTCAAAAGTGACTGACTTCTCAAATTGCTTCTACATAGAATCAAACAGAAAAAAAGAAAAGAACATAAAACTTTTAGTAATCTAGGGACTGCCAAAACTCAGTTACTTTAACATTATAAAAAAAATAACCAAATATATAAAAAATGTGTCTTTTAAAAAAATACATTGTCAAATATGAGACAAATGTATTGACTCATTTTAAATTTATATTCATGGAAGACTGCACTTTGTCTATATGAAACTGTTTATGTAAGTGATCTCTTTTATGTAATCGTATGAAGAGTCTGGTAAATGTAGATGATAAGAAAGGGCTATCTTTCTCACTCATGATGGATGTGGCTAAATTTGCACCAAGAATCAGGAAACATTTTTACCAGTACCAACCACTAAGAGTTGGGAACTCATAATGACATTTGCTCATCATCACACTACAAGATCTAATCATAAACCAAATTATCTAAGAAATGTTTTCTATATTGACAATCTGATATAAAATTATAGTGACCACTAAAACATCTTTTTCTCCGTTAACTCTTTTCAGTAATGAAAATCAGCACAAATCTTAGAAATACTAAGTGCTCAATAAGTTTGCAATTTGAAAAATAAAAGTTGACATCTTAAAATATGCTACAAATTAAATTTATTTCTACCAAGAAGTTTTCCATTATAAAAATGGGAAAAATTATTCCCACTTCAAAATAATCATTTTGTTACACATTAAGAAAAATGCTAATAGTCCATAAAAATACATTTTATCACTATATAGATTTTTAAATGTAGAATATTTTTACATGTGTCATTATCACTGATATCCACCAGAATGGGGTTAGGATGTGACTGATTTACGTAAGTTTCCAGGTATTATCTTTGAACAATATTCATTCATTATCCAAATCTACTTTGAATACCTAGTAAATTCAGGTACTGTTCTAGTTTCACTGGATACAACAATGAAAAATACAAAAGACCTACGCCTTATGGACCTTCTACTGTGTGGGAGGGGAGATATACAGCTATCTAGAATGTCACATGGTGGTAATTGTCTTAAAGACAAATAGAACAAGGAAAATTAGATTTAAAATAACCATATGAATCAAGATTGATATTTTATGTAATATGGTCAAGAAAAATCTCTCTGACTAGGAGACAGAAACCAGATAGCAATTTGAGAAGGGAAAAATTCAACCTGAAGAAATATTAATTATAAAAGGAATTAAAGTAATGGGGATTTATTGGCTAGTAAGTAAAGGAAACTAAAGAATATACAGATTATAGATTTTGGGAGCAGCCACTTGACCTCTAGCACTGGGATGGAGCACAAAGGAAGAGGCCTCTCCCACTTCACCTAGGATCCAGATCCAGTCCACGTTGGACAAGGCATGACTGTGGCTCATTAGATAGCAAATGTATCACTGGTGTTACACCACTGGAACTTCCTGGAAACCTGTCTTCTAGGGTGCTGGGAAAAACTATTCATTAAGACATGTGTCACTAAAGATATTTTACTATGAAATCACTTTGATGGGAGTTCAGGAGGAAGTTGCTTGCTGCTGAGTGGTGCTGGCCCCCATGCTGGTGGGATGGAGATGCTGCATGTGCTATGGAAGCGCCATGCTTTTTCATGTGGCACAATAGACCCAGGATGCACACAAGTATCGGGAAGAAAATAGCAGAGCACACAAGAACTAGGGAGCAAATCTTTCCACTTCATTCCAGTGCCCTTTATTGACAAAGTTTAATAGATTTCTAGCTGGACAAAGAAAAGTAGTTAAAGGGACAAGATCTATTTCCAAAGTTCAGGCAAATAAATAATGATTTGGAACCCAGAGGCAATAAATGATTTGGGATACATGTCAGAGAGTTAGGGAGAGCAGAGAACCTGAAGGAAATAAGGGAGCAGGTCATGCAAATAGTGATAAGAACATTCCAGAGAAACAGAACTAGTGCAAAAGACCTGGTTGCATAGCATACCCCACATATTGCAAAGTAACAAGGATGCTAGTTTTCCTGGAGTAGGCAAAAGGGGGAGGTAGGTATAAAACAAGTTGGTGAAGTACTAGGGACAGAAATATGGCCAAATATAGACTATATTTTACTTTCACTGAATTGGGAAGCAATGAAAAAGTTTCAAAAAGAGAATTAGTATGGTCTTTGTTTATTGGTAAGGATGACTCTGATTGTTTTGTTGAACATAGAGAATAAAAATCAAAAATAAAATAGTCATGTTTTAAGTCTATTATAATAATCCACGGAGAGTTACTGGTTAACTTGCCTAAGATGTTAATGGTAGAAATGTTATCAACGATCAATATCACACACACACACACACACACACACACACACAGCACACACACTAACACATACACAGATTTAAAGAGACAGAGATATTGTATAAAAGAAAATAAATACTGAAGATGATTAAGTTTGGCCTGAAAAAATAGAGCTGTCATTTCTGAGTTAGAAAAGGCTTCATAAAAACTATGTTTTAGATAAAAATCAGGAGTTCTCTTTTGGATATTTCCTCTTTTAGGTTTCCATTTTACATCTGAGTGGAGACATCCTATGGACATTTGCCTATACTGATACAGAGCTCACAGAAAAAGTGTGGAGTAGAGGTAATATTTGAGACTCATCACGTAAGATGGTATTTAAAAGTCATCCAAAGGAATGGTAACACGTGGTAAGAATACAGTCAGAGTCGGAACTAAGCCCTAACCTCAGAGAGGTGAGGAGATATTAGTAAAAATAACAGAAAAATGGGCAGTAAATTAAGAGGAAAATCAAAACAAAGTAGAAACTAGTGAAGAAAATATTTTAAGAAAGAACAAGTGATCAACTGTGATTAATGATGCTTACAGGTCCAGTAAAATATGTCCTAATAATTAATCATTGGATTTAACAATATTATAATCACAGCTGATCTTTAAAAGATTATTTTGATAAACATGAGGTGTAGAAAGTTTGATTTTGAGGCAAATTCCAGGGATAAGAATCCAGTGATGATAGTAATTTTGCAACTGTATAATGGTAAAAAGGGTAAAGATATCTGGATTCTTCTGATTCACCAAAAGAGATAAAGCAGTTAAATAAGAAATGGTGAATTCAAAGTGGAGGCAGAGATGGAACACCTGGGTGGTTCAGTCAGTTATGCATGTGATTCTTGATTTTGGTTCAGGTCATGATTTCAGGATCATGACATTGAGGCCTGCATTAAGCTCTATGTTGAACATTAATTAACCTCCTTAAGATTCTCTCCTCCCTCTGCCCCTCCCTACTTACACATACTCTCTATCAAGAAAGGATGAAAAGAAG
>PITA01029470.1:0-17841 GCA_004023965.1 Spilogale gracilis | reverse complement strand
GACGCCTGGGTGGCTCAGTTGGTTCAGCGACTGCCTTCGGCTCAGGTCATGATCCCGGAGACCCGAGATCGAGTCCCACATCGGGCTTCCTGCTCAGCGGGAAGCCTGCTTCTCCCTCTCTCACTCTCCCTGCTTGTGTTCCCTCTCTGGCTCTGTTTCTCTCTGTCAAATAAATAAAATCTTTAAAAAAAAAAAAAAAGAGAAAAAAGAAATTGGTCTTTTAAAGACCAAAACTTTTTTTGTTTGTTTTCTTTTAAGAGGAATACTTCCAGCTGTTGCTTAAGCAGCCCTTAGTGGGAGAAATATATTTTGTCTCTACTCCCAAATGGCATTGCTGAAAGAAAGGCCATGTCCATAGGAGGTGCACTTAAGTCTACATTTTTGTATAGCAAATTAAGCTCATTGCCAGGTTAATTTACATCACAAAATGTACACCTTACAAACATATATGTTTAAAAACATAGAAATTATTTCTTTTACAGAAGGATTTACTGGCTTAAAAAATCAAATATTAACTAGTTATCCTGGAGCATTACTACTATTAAGTTTTACACTTGAAAATTACACAGAAGTTCTTTGCAGCACACAAGCTATGTTAGTAAGATATGTCTACATAACCAAAAGATTTCTGGCCAATCCCCGTTTTTCAAACAGTATCTACTTAAAAATTTTTCATTTAACAAAATATAGGCAGTTCCATATTAATTGGATTTTACTTGTAGTTAGAAAGCAGGATTACTAATTTTTATACAAGTGATTTTACATATGATACTTCTCTGCCTTCAGCGTCTCTCTGAATGGCTATTTTAAGCAGTCCACATTGAAGATGGACTAACATGTGGTCAAAATCCATTATTCCTCTCTGGCTTTAGTCTCTCCTGGAAGGCTAAACATCGGAATACTTACTTCAGTGTTATTTCTGGCACCTACAAACCTGTACATGGTCAATAATCACAGACTTGATACCACCATGTTTCAACTGGTTTAGTAATATCAATATAAAAACAAGGCCTAGTCTTTCAGTTTCACTGTTACTATCTAAATATTCATTTTTATTTTTTTTAAAAATATTTTATTGATTTGACAAAGAGACAGAGAGAGAACATAAGTAGGCAGAGCAACAGGCAGAGGGACAGGGAGAAGCAGGCTCTCCACTGAGCAGGGAGCCTGCCGTGAGGCTTGATCCCACGACACTGGGATCATGACCTGAGCCCCAGGCAGTGGCTTAACTGACTCAGCCACCCAGGCACCCCAAATATTCATTTTTAAATACAGGTAAGCATTCCATGTATAAAGAAAAATCTCCCTATGTGCTTCATATGCTGAAATTCTGTCATTCAGCTGAAATGTGAATGTATATTTATATTGCAAAATTTAAAATGTGGCAATAGCTAATGATGGTGAACAAATTATACAAATTTAAAAATTAAATTAAGGAAGAATAATAGAGATTAGATTACCTATCCTGTTTAGAATTTACAACATAAAATGAATGTTAGGAGTTGTTTTTAATTTCTAGTTACTTAATTTTGTTCACACCATGAATCTTTCAAAAAGAAGTCCAAACTGGAAATTCTTTATATTTTGTGATAATGGATTAAAATCAGAAAGCTAACCCTGCCACCTCAAATTTTTACTATGAGGCAAATCTTGAAAATAATATTCAATAACATCTGATTAATTATCTTCAATCCAGACATAAAGCAAAGAAAAACATGTTAGAGAATGAGGAACCCCAAACATATTGTTACACTAATGCCTTCAGTTAAAATTTGGTATCTATTTAGTATCACAATATTAAATGCACATTATAAGAAAATCTAGGCAGCTAAAAATGTGAAAAGTATTATTTCTGTAATATAATTCCAAACCTTAAATCATTAATGAAAAAATAATCATTTCATTTTTTGTGATAAACTTTCAGGTTTTGCATCAGAAGTTCATTCTATAATGGTCAAAGCTAAATATTAACACCATCACACGACTGTGTGGAATTAAACCAAATGTGCATTTTGTACACTTCTACTAAAAACCAATTTCTCAACTTATCCATTAAGTAACAGCATTATTATAGTAATTTTTAAGAAGGATTATGATGAAAACCTAAGCTAGTCTAATAGGTCAAATTTAACAGACTGAATTAGCAGAAGGCACAAGAACAACTAACTGTTCCGTCGTTCAGTAAAACAATTTGTTTAAAATGACATTTGTAGCACAACTTCTTGAGTGGAACCTGGCTGAGTAAATTTGAATGCTCTGTTAGACAAACAGTAAAAATTCAGAAACTTTTTACAAAGAGAAAATAGTAATTATAAAGTACATTTTTTTAAAGCTTAAAGACAATAAAAGTCTTTTAGCACAATTTGTTTAGCACACTAGAGTATTTTATTTTGACAAACTGGGCTTCAAAAGATGCAAAATTAAAAGCACATCTCCCAGACCTTTATAAACCAGGGGAGAAGAAAATACACTGAAATGGTATAGGGAAAAAAGACAATAAATTACAAAGACAACATTTTATATTTGAATTTTTTTAAAGTTAGGCAAGAATATTTTAGTACTTAGGGATTATATGTAATTATTAGCTAGCATGTACCCCTAGTAAATAAATTGTGGAAATAGTTCCTCACTTTTGCAAAGCAAATCATTTTCTAAACATCTAATATCTAGGAAGTACTCTTTCCTACCTGTAATAACGTAATACCAAAACATAAAAATAAACAAGTAGCTCAGGCCAAAGTGCTTTTAGTTTTTAATCAGGATTACTCCTTATTAACATCTGTTCTTCCTATATTAAGTATGAAGAAAAACTAAGCCAGTTACTAGTTGAGGTCACCAGGAAAATGATTAATAGTATGATCAAAATTGTGAAATTATTGCTATTAGTTGAAATGAAGATAGCAGCTAAAATTAATTACATATTAAGTAACCTTTAATTTAGAGAGAAAATACTTTACAGGCTTATTTTAAACAACTGAATTTATGTATTGGGTTGAATACTTAAATTCAATTGTTACGCTTCAGTAATATATATACTCATACATTTGAGTTGCATTTGCTAAACAACACAGAGGGCCTCCCTTCAAACACGGTTCAGTTATCATGAGTCCATACAGCAAATAAATGTGAGAATTATTATAAGAGTATCCTGGAGAGATTTTAGGAATCACATAAAAAGAGAAACTGTCTTTCGATAATAGGGAGCTACTAAGATATTAGAGAAAAATCAGCTCTGCTTGAAAAATCATATATATACAATTAAATATAGATCAATGTATATACATATATCATATCCTCAAACTGATATCCTACATATCCAATATACATATTCCGCAAATTGGTATCATATTTATACATATTTCACATATATATAATACAAGTTAAATGAAGAAGGCAGTCATAAACTGTATATATTATGTTAAACATTTTAAAAGGACAATGATTTTTCCTTTCTTAATGGAATGTTTATTTCTTCTGTTTTTCTGTCTTATGGCACAGCTTATGTGAAACAAGTAACTTTAATCCTTGCTTTAGTGCTTACCATCAATAATTTTCTTAAGAATTATATGCTAGGTAAAATAAGTCAAGCAGAAAAAGTCAATATGATTATGGTTTCACTTATTTGTGGAACAAAAGGAATAGCATGGAGGACATTAGAAGAAGGAAGGGAAAAATGAAGGGGGTAAAATCAGAGGGGGAGATGAACCGTGAGAGACTATGGACTCTGGGAAACAAACTAAGGGTTTCAGTGGAGAGGAGAGTGGGGGGAAGGGTGAGCCTGGTGATGGGTATAAAGGAGGGCACGTATTGTATGGAGCACTGGGTGTTATATGCAAACAATGAATCATGGGACACTACATCAAAAACTAATGTGTTTTATGGTGACTTACATAACATAATAACGTAAAAAGTCAGACTCTGAAAAATCAAAAAAAAAAAAAAAGAACTATAACAGACTTCTCCCTATATTTTATGTCTCTAGTACAGGTATATTAAGAAAAAAATTAAATTCTTAAATTACAGAGTTTTCCAAGAGATATTTACTGACTAATCATGATTAATCATATCATGATCATCATGATTATTACATATTACATGTAAAAAAATAAAAATGGTGACCATCAATAGATTCTTGAACAAGCTGTTAAATAACTGGTATTTTGCTTTTGATTACTGGTTTGTTTCCATTCAAATTGCAGTCAACTTTCAAGTATACATGTACAAATTCTTTAAGTCTGTGGATCATCTATGGTAAATTTTTGGCACCATCATTAGGATGTTATCAAAGCCACTTTCTGTTGTTACAATAAACACGAATAGAAAATATCAAGTAATAGAGTGGGCAAGAGTTCATAAGGCTTCTAAATTAATAAAATACATTCCAAAAACCCATTTTCTTCCAAGTATTGATTTTGTTAATAAAAAGGTTTTAGACAATCATAAATATCCAGAAATCAATAAATATTTGACAAACTTCTACAAGAGAATAAAACAGTATTATGTCTGAAAATAGATGTGAACAAAATTTTTAGTCTTCACTGCAATGTTTTGGCATTGGGTAACCAAAGGTAGAAAAAAAGATACCTAAGAAACTAATGAGATAAAAATATCTATAATAATATGTCTTGAGTTTCTTGTTTATAGGATAAGTAATAAAGAGATGAAGAAAATATAAGAAGTTCTGCATATTTCCTCAAACTGAAGATCAAACTGTTAACATGCTTTGCTCTAATCACACTGTCAAACACTCAGATTATTTTGGAGAGCCACAGAATTGAACAGTGCTTTTCTGCCATGTGAAAAATAGGTATGATTTTCACCAAAGGATAAATTTTAAATGATTTTTACTGAAAAAAGAATTTGTCTTATTCTATTTAAACATGATTTTATTTATATAATATTATGGATATAATTTTTCTGGCTAAGCAATTATAACGTTTTCTATTCAGATATTCTATACTTATGAGTTTGGGTATAAAAAATTTTAATTGCTTCACAAATGGGGAAACAAAAGAATATATCCAGCTCATAGCTTAAAAGTATACAGTCCTGAGCTGGTTCAAAAATTTTAGTCACGAACCTTGAGTTTTTATACAGTTTTAACAAAGGGTACAAAAATACCTTTATCACGTATGTATTTTCATAATACATGTCTTCCATGTGGTTAGGGATTTTTTTTATTCCCTATTTAATGGATTTAAAACTTGGATATGCTCACAGTTGTCCACCAGATGGATAGGAATCAAGATATCAAGTCTCAGTCTGGTGTTAATTTACTTTTAGGACTAATATACAATTTGAAAATATTAACATCAAAGAAAATATGTTGGTGGATCCTTGTGACCATTTTCAGCACTCTCTTACCTTTACATTTTAAAAAATTTATTTGTGAAGCTAAAGTAATAATAATTCCCTGTGAATAAGGCTTAAGTTATTAGGGCTAAGGACAGAGTTAATTTTTCCAGTACAGTAACAATTTATCACTCAACGATCTACTCAGTCACCAGCAGAGGCTTATGTACTACTGAAATTTAATAGTAAATACACATAAAAAGGAACTTCATTTTCTAGTGCTAATAAAAACTGCTTCTGAATTTCAAAAGCTCTATTTTTTTTCTCAGTGACTCATCTAGGGGTACATGGTCAATATCAAATGATCTGAAGTTAGTTAAAAAGACCTAATATTTAAGTAGGCAGACCTTTAAACACACATTTTAAAGAAAAGAGTAAGTAATCAACAGAACAACAAAGATGCAATAATTATGCAAAACAAAAAAGAATATAATTTAAGTTAAAGACTATTATAGAGAAAAAGAATCACTTCAAACACTATGAACCCCATGACAGACAAATGTAAATGCAAGCAGAAGAAAGAAGATAGTTACATGGTGGGCACCTGTTTAAAATACTAAAGATAACTTTACTTTTTTTATCTAATAAGTTTGAAAGCTTCATTCCAATCACAGTTTTAGAATAATGGAACAAAAACACTTCTGGTCTAATAATGTTCTCAGAAAGTTAATCAAGGTTTCCAAAATATTTAAGTTATTTTTTTGGAATACCTGCACGCCAAGAAAAAAAGCCTACCCTTAACAAAACAAATAGATTATTCATTTCAACTGTGGACTCTGCATGTTGTTAATCATTTCCTTCTCAATACACATGTCTACACATTATGATATCCTACTACAGGGACTCAGGAAATAGCAGTCTCCTTTGGATTACAGTGAGTGATATTTTTAAAGACCATTTGGCCATCTGATATGCTTTTGTACAGATTTCTGAACAATGGTTTCCTCAAACAATGAGTTTAAATTCATAATAAGACTAATTCTTTTATATCCAAAGCTGCTCTAAATAACTTCATGGCTAGTCTCTTTCATTTATCTTTCTAAACCATTCTTCCATTTAGTATCTTGTCCCACTTTCTCAGGTGTCCAAGATGGATGAACACCCAAAGAAGATGGGTGTCCAAGATTTCCCAAATGAAGCTAAAGCACCATGAACAACTGGCCAATGATTTCTTAATGCAGTTCAGATATGTGTGCATTATGGTCAAAGCTCAATTATTTAGGAACTAGCTATTCATTTTATAGATTACCCAGACTCTCTCATTTCTGTTTCTCTTATTCATTTTCTCTTCAAAAATGATTCCACTACAGGGGTAAAAACTGGTAGCTGACCCTATAAAGACTACTACCATTTGTCACTAGCTTGAGTTTAATTAGCTAGCCATTTGACAAGTAAAAATGATTTATTACCATTATTGGAAATTTAAATTCAGAGGTTTAAAACAGGTATCCTCTGTACAGATGTGACCTGAGGACAAATTCTAAGTTTAGCTTGTATGGTGCTAAAAAAGCACATGTAATCCAACATTTAAAAATCAGATGTCACATGAAAGGCTACATTTGCAGCTTCCCCCACCCCTCATCTCCAAATAAAAAGATATGGCAGTAGCTGGTCCAATTATAATGGAGAAACTATGGACTACAGGAGAGCAATGGCTCTCCTTGTTCAATGGGACCAGGGCTACAGTCCCCACTGTTTGTGCTTGTCACTAACATCAAGGCCAAATGTCAGTAGCCATTTATCATCAGTTTACCTTTTATTTTTTTTAATTAATGAGAATATTTCTTTGGATTCATGACTACCAAAAGTGAAAAATGAAAAATATGCCTAAAGTTTCATGTGTTTCTAGGATACATGGAAATGAAGAATAATATTACATGTTCAATATGCACATAATATAGGTCTCTGTCAAAGACTACAGCTTAAGATGTCATTATAAAACAAACCACAGAAAGATCTTAAGAATGTTATAGCCTAGAAACCTATTAGAATTTGAGTGTTTGAACCATGCTGTAACTCATATAAGATGACACATTTTTTGTGAAATTTAAAAGTATAGTGAAGCTTTCATATCACCTTTTTTATGTTCATTTAATGAACAAACATATTGGTTATCTGAAAATTTTGACATGTTATTTTTTGCCAAGTTCCAAGAATGTTTTACAGAGAAAAGAAACTTCTACTGAAGTATTTATTAAATTTCTAAAATCAGAAAAATTTCTAAAATCAGAAACTGCAATTACTCTGAACTTTATTTTTCTAGCCAGATTTTATTAAAAGATTTTTTTCTATTCTGACAAGTAAATCTAGTATCTAGATAAAATAATTTTACTAATACAGTGTTTCTGTGTTAAAACTACTCCTGGCATTAATACAAAGTAATAAACATGAAGCTATTTTAATACTGCTTATTTTAAAAATGTGCATAAGAAATATTAAAGCATACCATTATATTGTTTTTGGTATTAATTAACATGGGTAACCCTTAAAATACTCATCCCCTTTAATAAATTAGAACATTCTGTATTTTCAAAACACTGTGATTTAATGTTGGCTAATTATTGATTTTATTTGTCACTTATGAATTCTTTGTTCATAATTTTTCTAAATATTTTTGGTCTGTGCTATAGTAATGATGATTTTTAATCTTCCCCCAGAGATAAAGCAAGTTTTCAATTTTGTTTACCATTCTCATTGCTATAGTTCATCAGCATGCCACAAAAGACAGTCAAGAGCTTCTCATTGGCGGGATCTGTTATACTGCACAGTGACCTTAAATGGTCAATTACAATCTGTGCACCACCTGCTTGGTCAACTGCACTTCTGCCCTCATCTGTAAAACAAAGAGTTAAATTAAAAATAAAAGAAAAAAGAAATGTACCTTACAATTTCAAATACAAAACATAACAATATTATTCCTTATTTAGTAAGCAGAAAATAAACCTAGGCAGGGCATTAAATATGTCTTTTTGGAAAAACAAAACAAGTAAACATGGAAATGGGGGTGGGATGGGGGAAAAGAGTTTATTCTCACTGCCATCATATAGTAGCTTAAAGAACTCCATGTCCTAGGAATGTATGACTAACACATATGAAAAGTTTCACCTCCTCTTTCACAAATGACAATTCTGTTTAAGAGAAAGAAATCAGGATCTAGTACTTTATAGAATTTTTTTTTCTCAGTTTGAAAACCACTAAATACATCTATCAGTGTTTTTCAAAGTTAGTTATTATCAAAGAAAACAATCTAACTCACATAATAATTCTAGATCACAGTAAGGGTCCTTTTAATGGCATTACTATAGTCCATAAGCACGTTCCTTTTCTCAATTCTTGCTCTTTTGTGTTTCATTTTTCCTTATTCCCTCCATTCTAGAACACACCAATGTACTTCAACATTACAGTGGTCAAAATGATGGCCAGACATACCTTCTGTTATGTATACATAGATATTATATAGAACAGATGTCATTTACCAATTGGAATATATAAAGAGCTTTAGAAAACTTTCCAACCCCTGAATGTAGGAATGGAAAGAGATGAAAGAAAGAGTATCTATCTTTCTAAACCCCAAATTTCTTCATATAAAAGATATGTGAGAGCCATAAGTATGAGCCACATATGTGATTTAAATTTACTAGTAGCCATATGAAAAAAGTAAAGAAATTTGTAAAAAATTAATTTTAATGATCTATTTTATTAAATCCAATAATGATCTCAACATGCAATCAATATACAAATTATTAATGAAATATTTTACAAATCTTTGAAATTTAAGTGTACTTCACACTTACAGTCACATGTTAATTCAGACTAGCCACATTTCACAATTGTTTAATAGCCAAATCTAGCGAGTGGCCACCATACTGGACAGGGCAGCTATAGAAGCAAGTACAAAATGTCAGTAAAAGAAATGGCTCACAAGGGCATTATAGCTACTAAGTTAGTAAATGAGAGATTTTAATTTTTCTAATAAGAAAACTGAAACTAAGGTCATATATAATGGTTGCTGAATCATATTAACGAAACGATATATATCAGCTCTTTGGTATACACACACACACACACACACACACACACACACAGACTTATATAGCAGGGCCTCAGAAATATTTGCTTGATAACTTTTTAAAATTTTTCAGGAAATCCATACTAAAGGGAAATAACATATTTTTGTCTACTTAGCTTTATTGTGTTGTTATATAGTTGCAGAACAGGAACCTATGCTCATCAGCTAGTAGATCACAGAAAACTCCTAACTTAAAATAACTAGTCAGATAAGCCAGCCAAGAACACTGGTCACATCTCATTTTGAAATCTAACATTCAAAGTTTCACTGTCCACTAACATAAGTGTAAATTATCTTAATTGTTAGGCAATCTGTATGGGGATGATATCAACGAAAACTGAACATTATGGTGATAAATCTAATTCAGACCCTCAATAATACAAATATAAATATATGCCATGTCTAAAATGTGAAGCTTAAATAGTCTTTGATTCAAACTGCTGATTAAATATGGGCTTTCAAGGGTGCCTGGGTGGCTCAGTGGGTTAAAGCCTCTGCCTTTGGCTCAGGTCGTGATCTCAGGGTCCTGGGATTGAGGCCTGCACCGGGCTCTCTGCTCAGCACAGAGCCTGCTTCCTCCTCTCTCTCTGCCTGCCTCTCTGCCACTTGTGATCTCTCTCTCTGTCAAATAAATAAATCTCAAAATAAACAAACAAAGAAATAAATAAGGGCCTTCAAAATATAAATCACATAGGCTTAGGACTTAGAAATCTTAGAGAATTGCTAAACTAAACCTTAAATTCATGTTCTAGAAAATTAAGACTTAGAAACTTTGTGGAGTCTATTTGCAATGAATTTTAAAAGCTAAGCTGACTTCCTAACAACAGTTAACTGTTTGGGGTGCCTGGGTGGCTCAGTCAATTAATCACCTGCCTTTGGCTCAGAGGTCATGATTTCGGGGTCCTGGGATTGAGCCATTGCCTCAGGTTCCCTGCTCAGTGGAGAGTCTGCTTCTCCCTCCCCCTCCCCCAACTCATGCTTTCACTCTCTCTCTTTCTCTCCAATAAATGAATGAAACCTTAAAAAAAAAAGTTAACTATTCAAAGTCAAAATACTCAATAATGCATTAAATTTCAATACAAATTTATCTAACAAATCTGTTTGCCAAATTTAATAATGCAGTAAATAAGAACATAACTGCAATTAGAAGGCAAACCACCTATTTCTGTTTGAGAGCCACAGTGTTTTTCTTCTTTTCCTTTCCTTCCTTCTTTAGTTCCTTTCCTCCCTCCCTGCCCTGTCTGGGTTTTTTACAACATAGCTCTTCACTCATGTATTATCAGCAGTTGGTTACAGAACACAAACAAACTCTGTATTAGAAATTACATTATACCAAATCTGAGAAGAAAAATAAAGCATGTATAATAATAGATATCTAAGCTAAAAAAGTATTCACCACAACTAGAGGAACGTTTATGCAGTTCCTCCACACCCCCCCCCCCCGCCCCACCTCCACCCTGCCTCTGACAAGTCATCCAGGGAAATAAGGTTAAAGATAACTTTATTAACACATTTTCGAGAATTGGAAGATGCAAAGGAATAGATGACAGTTATATTCTATTACTCTACCAAAACCAATGAGAGTATGTCTTTATGAGTACTTTATGAATCATTTACAATACATATTAGATCATCTGTCATTGCACAAGTTCTTATAAACTGTTCTCCCACAAGAAAGGTAGCTCTATAGTTTTGTTACAATATTAAAATGAGTATTATTACTGTTCACTTAAAAATAATTTACAAAAAGTCCCTTCTTCTAAACTTTCATTGAACTCTTCTCATAACTCCTAACTTTTGAAGCATCCTGCACTGTCACTTCTAGAAATATAATTTATATCTTAATTTTCCATAATTGTGAGTTATCCAAACTCTGGTGAAAGTGCAGCCCACCAACTCTTTTTTTTTTTTTTTAAGATTTTATTTATTTGACAGAGAGAAACACAGCCAGAGAGGGAACACAAGCAAGGGGAGTGAGAGAGGGAGAAGCAGGCTTCCCGCCGAGCAGGGAGCTGGATGTGGGACTCGATCCCGGGTCTCCAGGATCATGACCTGAGCCAAAGGCAGTGGCTTAACCAACTGAGCCACCCAGGCCCCCCAGCCCACCAACTTTTTTGGCCCTGCTACATTCTTTAATGATGACCTGTCATATAAAGTAAATTTCCAGCACAAGTATGGCACCTCTTCATAGTAGGTAAGAGCAGAGCTATAAATCTAAAGTGATACTGTACTGGCATTACTCTTCAGTAGCCAAAAGCAGGAAGCAATAAAACTTGTATGTCATTGTTATTATGTCTCACAAACGAGAAAAAAATGTTGCCAAAAAAAGTTACCAAGTTGATATTCCATTAATAGGGAAAAGTATATAGTAAGGCTGAGGAAAGAACCTAAAATAACCACTAAATACAATCATTGTGACGTGTCACAGTGTATTCTAATTTCAGATTTACTTGTATGTTTCCCCAACCAGGCTGTCTCTGTTCTGGGAAACAAATATCTAGTACATAGTAGACACTGAGTATTTACTGAATAAATGGGGCCTTTGCTTAGATTTTGGTAAATTATCATTCACGCAGAGGATGAATTTGAGTGAGTGAGCAAGCGAGCAAGTGCGTATGCGTATGTCAGAAAGAGAGAGAACGAGAATGAAAACCGTTTACTTGTTTTTGTTTTAACCACCACAACATGGTTATGGAATAGTTTAGCTTTGCTTGTTTTTTGAACTTTATTTGAATGTAATCATGTTGCATTTATTCTTTTGTGCCTACCTTCCTATACTCAATTTTTGTGAAATTCAGCCATTCTGTTACATGCTTCCTACTGTATAATACTCATTGTGTAAACACATCTCAATTATTTGCCTATTCTTTTGATTAAGTGTTACCTGGGTTGTTCCTAGGTATGGGCTATTCTTTATAATACACAGATGTACTATTGGTTCAATGAATTTGCATAACTTCCACTTTCTCCATAGTGACAAATAGGTTGCCAAAGTCAGTGTATACTCCCTTCAGCAGCCTCTGAGTTCACTGCTTCACCCCTCTACTACTACTTGGGTATTATTTGATTTTTAAGGTTTAGGCAATCTTGTGGGTAAGGCTGAACATATTCCAGAATATACAAAAGCCAGGTCTTTGCTGACAGTCTCCTTTTCTGAACATTCAATAAGGCAATCAATTTGGCATTGAGTCAGCATTACATGAGGAAAAAAACACACACACAAAAAACAAGACAAAACAAAACCCAACCCACAACAGTTCAAGGAGAAAAGGAGAGAAAGAAACATAAATGCAGAGATACATAAATGTTAGAATTTGAAGGAAAAAAATGGAAAGACGGCTAAGTGGCTAGTAAAAAGTGCCTATCAAGCCTATGCAATAATATGACTAGGTGCAATTCTGGAACTTTCTTATAGTTATGCGTTATAGAAAAACCTTATATATACTGTTTTTTTAAAAAATCATTTCTATCATCACCAGATTTCCAAAAGAAAAGATAAGGCTCAAATCTTTGAAAACACTGAGGAGGCAGAATGGTGCTGGATGTAAAAGCAGCCTATATCTGCAATAGCAAATTTTATCTAAGATTAATTTTTTTCCGATTGAAAAGTCTATGATTTTCATGCTGCTTCCACTTCTGTTAAACATCACCTTTTCATATTTCTTCTCAGAAATTCTCAGTATGAAGTACAAATTTAAAAATCCATCTAAAAAATTATACCTACTTACATAATTGATATTAGTTTCCTCCCACCCTCTAATTATTTGTATAACAGGATCTTGGTTCCTTATGCATCCATTTGCTCAAACGTACCAGCAAAAGTAATAATCCTTTGTGACATCAGGAATGGTCACTGTGGTGATGACTATAATGCACACCTCAGAAAATGATGATGTAAGAGAAATAAACAGTAGGAGCTGATCATAGTAATAAGCTCTCATCTAAATTTTATTACAAATTACTATTACAAAAACATGAGAGAAGTATGTATGTATGGAGATACTATTAAATAAATTAGCTTTCATATATTAAAAGAAATTGTAGCAAATAAAAAGAGTTCACCTTTAACATTCTAAAGGGCCATGGATTTGTGACTAACTCTC
Organism: Spilogale gracilis; assembly: GCA_004023965.1. Classification (NCBI taxonomy): domain Eukaryota; kingdom Metazoa; phylum Chordata; class Mammalia; order Carnivora; family Mephitidae; genus Spilogale; species Spilogale gracilis. The sequence continues at coordinate 4,317 of PITA01029470.1, read as the reverse complement.
TCTCCATTTTCTATAAAAGCTTCCTGCACATAATGATCTGCAAGTGCTAATTAACGATGCTGGATGATCATAGGCTACACATAACACTACAGTAAGTGCTAGAGGGTTTGGTATAATTAGAAGTGGAACAGAGCACAAAGCCTTTTGTAAAGGCTTTTTAAGGATACTGATGGCAAAAATGAAAGCTAAGGTACAGAGAAGATAAATACAAATGACTTATATTGTAAATGTACTTTAGAGATAATATGATAAGTGAATTAAGAAGATACAAAGTTTATTTCTTTTTCCCTTTTTCAACTCGGACTTTGCTTAAAGACAGCTTCATTAAATATCAGCAGAATTCTGAACTAAAACATGGGAAATCTGAATTTTAACTCAACATCCTCTCATTAAACAAAAGAGATATAATGGCATACTTTTGCCCTTCATTTCATTAAGACAACAACACTGTCTAGTATCAATTAGAGATTCACTTTGGAAAAGTTCTTTGGTATCTTCCTCCCAAATTTTTTTTTCAAACTTTTTAATTTTTTTCATTTTGACAGAGAGAAACACAGCTAGAGAGGGAACACAGCAGGGGAAGTGAGAGAGGGAGAAGCAGGCCTCCTACCGAGCGGGAAGCCTGATGCGGGGCTTGATTCTGGGTCTCTGGGATCATGACCTGAGCCGAAGGCAGTCGCTTAACCAACTGAGCCACCCAGGAGCTCCCCCTCCAATTTTTTTTAAGAATATCCCTGTACTCCACAAATATTAAGACTAATCTGTACACTACAACAGCTGTCCAAAATGCACACTAAACAGAGAGTGGCTGATAAGATAAAATCTATTTCACATAAAATTGGTTAAAAACTTAAAGAGGCATGGTGTAATAATTCAAGCTGTACATCCAACTCAGTCACTAATCCATTCAATGAGATCCATTTTGAGAGTGAAACATTTCTAAAACTCCTAGCGAATGTGCTTTTAATGACAATATTTAGAAACAGAGCAAGAATGAACAAACTACACAATCTTTTCTTAATCTTTGAAAACTGTAAGCCTCATAAGCATGGACAAAGTCTTAAATTGCTGCAGTATCTTTTCACATGTCCCTGTCACATCACCCATGAGGACCCACCCAGTCCCACCTTTCTTAAGTCCCTCTCTCTCTCAATATCTGCATTCTTTTTGTTGTTGTTGTTTAGCTGAATGTCAGTCTTTATTTTTATTTATTTTTGTTTTTTAAATTAATTTTTATTTTTTCTATAACCCAGTCACCCTATACCTCCCTTCCACCCCCTAACAACCCTCAGTTTGTTTCCTGAACATCTGCATTCTTAACAGAAACCATACTTCCTGCTCCAGAGAAAACAGAAGACACAATCTTCCTCACTTTTTCACCCTCCTCTCTACTATTAGATGTAGGAGCATATGCATCCTTTTCCAAACACTTTTAGTATCCTCCATTGTAATTTAAGTTCAGTTATAGCTAAGTAAGGGTAAAGAAAATAAAGTGAGATTTATTTTCAATATAAGGTAAAACTTTTACTCTTCAAGCAAAGAAAGCTGTAGTCAGGTCATAAGCTAAGGTCTAAGACATGTCATAAGCTAAGGTCTCCAAGGAGCTGAATGCAAAGAACATGTAATAATGAAATCCAAGGACTAGTCCTGGTCGAGAGTGGGAATTTGAATTTGCTACCTAAAATTTGAAATGTTAACTTAAGATTCAATAAGGTAAGGTAGGTGGAAGTTTTTAAGATTAGAAAAACTATAATATCACTGAAGTAATTTCCAGGTTGTAAGTTAAGTTTGACCATAAGAAAGTCTTTTAATCTCTGTTGATGTGTTCCCTGCTCTGGAAAAGGGGGAGCAGGAAAGAAGTCTGCTGGGCTTCGTTTTAGCTCTGACACTCTCTTATTCATTTCTATTTCAACTCTGTGTTATGCACACAGGAAGTACTAGTGTATGCTGTGCTTGGTTTTGTTTTTTAAGGTATTTTAAAAACCCCTCAAATCTTGCTATTTTAACTTTCCAATCATATAATGGTGCTTATGAATCATTAGTCATTATAATTCAGGCACTTATTTTAATTTTCCCCAAGTAACTATTACTAGAAACTATAAAGACTTATGGTAAATAAATCAAACATTCTTTTTACAAGCTAAGCTGGAAAGCTGAGACCTGGTTTTTTTCCTGCTGAGTTCTGAAAAATTATACTGTTAAGAAATAATAATTTTTGAAGTGCTCTTTCTTAGTGAACACAAAGGCGATTCGAAGTAGATGCTTAAAGTCAAAACAATTATAACTTAAGTCCTTACAGTGTTAGTTTGTAAAAAGCAATGGCATTACAAAACTGCCATGATAAAATTTATTTTAATGAAGTTCCACACTGCTTTCTTTAAAATCCACTGCTATGCCACTTTTAAAATTCTAAGAACAAATACTTTATTATGACAGAATCTGAACACGTATAAATATATTCTGAACAAGGAATTCAGAACAATATGCAACATAAATTGGACTCTTAAATGTAGGGATGCAAATACTACTCTGAGTCTTTTTAGTCAATATCAAACTATAACTAGAGACTAGATTTTAAACTTCAAAGAGCCCATTAGTTCTCAGTGAATGCCAGTCACATGTGTTATGAAATTGAGATGTCTTAGAAAGCTAAATAAAAATATTACTGAAAATCCCCAAATACCCCATTACTGAGCTAAGGAAATGACTGAATTGCCTAATTTTACCAGAACTCTATGTAAACAGTGGTCCAAATAAGTAGCAAATCAGACAGTTTATAAATATTTTCATTAAATGTGATTTTTAAAAGGTTAGTTGCTTTTCAAATTGACCTGAATTGAAAAGGAATCAAATATCAAAATTCTTCCTAGAAAGTTAAAATAAATTCATGACACAAAGATTTACTGAGTGTATTCTTAGCTTGCCTTTCAAATTCAGTAGTTCGATATCTCTACCTGTTTGAGATAATGCTACTGATTTAGGAGTATGCTTTTGAGACATACAGACATTATTCCCACTTATTATGGCTTAAATTGTGTTCCTCCAAAATATATGTTCAAGTCTTAACCCTTAGGACCTCAGACTGTGACCTTATTTGGAAACAGGGTCACTGTAGATGTGAACAGATAAGATGAGGTCATGCTAGAGTAAGGTGGGTCCTTTATGCGACATGGCTAGTATCCTTTTAAGAGGACAGAGATGCAGAGAGGAGAATGCCTTGGGAACATATAGAAACACAAAGGGAGAAGACAAGACAGAAGAAGAGAATGGCATTTACTGCCACAAGCCAAGAAACTCCTGCGGACACCAGAAGCTAGGAAAGGCAAAGAACGTCTCTTTGCATACAGATTTCAGAGGGAGCACAGCCCTGTTGATACCTTAATTTTGGACTTATAGCCGCTACAACTACAATGCAATAAATTTCTGTTCCTTTAGCCCCTCCAGTTTGTGGCATTTTATTATAGCATTCCTAGGAAACTAATATATTTCTACACATAAACAATGTGGAATATTCAAGCTTCATACAAAAAAAGTATTTGACATTTAAGCCTTTAATATATATTCAGATTTTATACATTTCACAGAAATTATGGCTTTCAGATCACTAACAATAATATATCTCAAGTATAATTAATATAAGATTTTTATTAATTAATAGTCAATATACATGTGTAAACTATGATACTGGCACATCCAAAGGAAAATTAGTTATTTCCTCATTATTTAAGCTACTATCTGATTTTTTTTTTCCCATTTAGCATCAAAATGTTTAGAACTGGGTGTTTGCCCTGTGGACTAACAGTAATAGTGATGGAGGCTCCACATGGTGCTTATGAACCATAGCCTACTGTTGGAAGAGGAATAGGATATGGAGGGAATGCATACCACATACAGTATACGCATACCACCTTGAGCCATGCATAGATGGCTAAATGCTGAAGACCAAGTAAGAATATAAGAACCCCTACTCTTAGCACAAGGTAAGAAGAACCCATTACTAAGAGAGTTTAAAGACTACTGCACTGAAGTAATGTTAGCAACAGCAAAGTGTGAACCCAGCTCAATTTCTGACTAGATTGGCTGGACCTCCACCCTCTATTAACTACATGAAATAAAAGGAAATGTGCTTATTTCTGGAGATTAAATACTGTTAATTTCAGTCTCTACTGTTTCTCTATACAATGTCTAGCACCCCCGAAAAAATTAAGATATATTTAAAAAGAGAAGAAAAAGATAACCTATTATCAAAAGATAAGCCAATCAGCAGAATGAGATTCATAAATGACCTACATGTTAGAACTATCAGACAGGACTTTA
>PITA01029469.1:0-17843 GCA_004023965.1 Spilogale gracilis | reverse complement strand
CCCGCACACAGCTAGGACGCTCACCGGGAACACAGCCGTCTGCACACTCATAGCGCCCACTGGGTGTCGCACACCGAAGCACTTCTCAGATGTGACATTTAACATGAACCCCCGTGCCACCTATGAGGCTAATGCTATTATTATCCCCCTTTGACAGATGAGGAGACTGAGACAGGGAGAGAGATGAGAGGCTCGCCCAAAGCTCATGATTGAAAAATAGCAGAGCCCAGATTTGAACCCTGCCAGAGGCCCCCCTTTGCTACAATCACACACAAGTGTGGGCACAGATTTGATTCGGAGAGACAGCCAGCCACGCCTCCCACCAATGCACACACACGTGCACACACCTCACGACACAGTCCCAGCCACAGCCTCCGATATGCAGACTCCCAGACACACCCTTGCCCGTGCTCGCGCTCTCTCTCTCTCTCTCTCTCTCTCTCTCTCTCTCACACACACACACACACACACACACACACTGACAGATTCTCCTCCTTTTCCTCTACCCAACCTGCCAGGGAAGGAGACCCCATTCTTTACTCTCTCCTCTTCCCCACAACCTCGGGCCCCCACCGGCACCCCTCTGACTCTCCCAGGCCCAGCCCTGGGGGCTGTGCCCCAGGAACTCCCGGCCTGCCCTCCTGCCTCCCCCCTCAGCCCGGCAGCTCGCCCTCCAGTCGCTTCTGCAGCTGCCCCCTGCCTGTTCCCAGGAGGACATGCGCCCGCTGGACAGCGGCCAGGGACACCATCACCCTCCGTGCCCAGCCTCCTGTCCCCTCTGCCCCACAAGGCAGCCTCCTTTGCCCTAGTCCCAGCTAAGCCTTCCTGGGACAGACACTGTGCAGTGGCTGGGTGTGTGTGTGGGGCGCAGATGCTGAGCAGGCTAGGCAGGGGTGGGGGCTAGCTCCCTGGAGGCCCACTGGAATTCACCCTCCGCTGCTTCCCCTGCACAGCTGTTTATAAATTCCAGGCCCGGCCTAGGCCCAGCCTTGGCCCACACCCAGATTCCCCCTCCCAACCACTGCTCAGCTCCATCTGCAGCCCAGAGATGAAGCCAGGAACATGCCCAGAGCCCAGGGCCTCCCTGCTTGGACTCGGCCTACTCTCCGGGTCTCCTGGGTCTATCTCAGGCTGCCGGCACTCAGGATCTGTCTCTGACTTCGTGCATCTCTTTCTGTCTCTCTTGATCTCTCCCTTCCTCATCCTTCAGACCAGCCCAGACACGGAGCCGCAGCCTGCTCACGCGTGTGCACGCCCATGCCTCCCCGTCCCCTCAGCGTGCACAGACATGGAGCAATCCCAGCCTTGCACAGACTCCTTCCTGCCACGCAGCCAGCTTGGGGCCAGCTGACACAGGCCAGAGTCAGAGCAGAGCTCCAGCCGCCTCCTCCCTCGGACCCGGGAGACCATCCCCACTCACCCCGGCTCACTCTCTGTTTGGCGCCGGACAAGATGCCCGGAGTATCGATGATACTGATGCTCTCCAGGACCTGATTGGGGAGCTGGGCGCACATGAACCTGACAAAGAGGGAGAGTCGAGAGTCAACGCAGGGAGAGGCAGGAGGACGGGACCCATAAGAAGGGAAAGCCAGGATGGTAGAGGGGGACTCAGGTACAGAGAAGGGAAGACTCTCGAAAGATCGGGACAGAGAATAAGAACTATTACAAAAAAAAAAAATTCAGAGCTGATGTTTACTGAGCACTTATTGTGTACCACGTGCTGTACTGATAAGCACTTTATATGTGAGTGGGGGCTATGGTTATCCCCGTTTTCCAGATGAGGATAAGAGAGGCACAGAGAAGTGAAGTCACTTGTCCAAGGCCACCCAGGTAGAGAGGGGAGGTGGGCCCAGGCAGGTTGGCCCCACGGGCTTCACTGCTCCCCTCTTGAGGAGGCAGGAAGGGGGAGGAGCAGGAGGAGAGGAGGGAATTAGAGCCGAAAAGAAAGAAAACACAGGCAGGGGTGGGGGGAGATGGAGCGGCGGGGGAAGAGACACCCCTGCATCCAAAGCTGCACACCTGTTGAGGAAGGTGTTCCCGAAAGGGTTGAGCTTGCGGAAGGGCTTGTCCGGGTCAACCACAAGGGCGTTGCCTGGCACGGTGCCCTCGGTGTCCCCGTGCATGACGGCCACAAAGCAGTCGGTGGTGGGCTCAGGCCCCACACGGGAGCCCGGCACCTCCTGCTCCAGCAGGTACTGGATGAAGCTGGTCTTGCCTGTGCTATACTGGCCGGCCACCAGGACCATGGGCTTGCCGTCGAAATCGGCATCCTCCAGGGCCGGCGAGTGGAAGGCACCGAAACGGTAGTGCTCCTCGAGAGGCAGTAGCTTGGTGCGGTAGAGCTCCTTGAGGGACGAGGTCACTGTGCGGATGGCCTCGGGCTGCTGGCCCCGTGCGCCGCCCCGCTTCAGCCAGCTGAACATGGCTGCACACTGCCCACTGGACTCACCAAGGGAGATGGGCACGGGGATTGGGGGAGAGCTGCCTGCAAGAGGGGGACAGGGTGTTAATGGGGGCCTTCCTGGTGGAGGAGGAGGAGAAGGAAGGGAGCCAGAAGGTGGAATGGGTGGCAGAGGATGGGAGAATGGGTGGGGGAGGCAGAGAGCAAGGGAGGGCAGGAGGTGACAGTTCATGGAGAAAGAAGGTGATTATTCCAGCTGGAGGAAGAGAAAGAGATTAATGGCGGGATGATGGAAGTGGCAGGACTGATGGTGGTGGGAGGCCAAGGCATGACGTACAAAGGGAAGAATGTGGAAGCTGCCTAGAAGAAATATATTCCTTCATTTGTTCATTCTTTCTGTCCTCCCCCCGCCTCCGCCATCCTTTCGCACATCTTCACTGAAATCACCTCATGTGTCAGGAGCTATGGGTCCGGAATAAAGCCTGGGATTGGCGTATCCCCTCCTCCATGGGGGCCTGGAGCCAGTGATGCCCGGGAAATGCCAGGCAGTGGACTTGTGGGCACCAGATGGGGACACAGTAAACTGACCACGGGATCCGCAAATTCTGGCCAAAGTGACTTTTGAACAGCTCCCTTCCATGCACAACGTTCAAGACAAGCAGAGAGGATGGTGATGTGCCAAGGCCCCGAGCTGTGAAGAGCAAGGAGGGGGTTGTGGGACACAGGAGGGGGTGAGAAATAAGGAGAGAGTTGCCTGGGTGCACCCAGGTCATGAGGGGCCTCAAGGGATCACAAGAATATTAACATTTCTGATCACTGCATGCCAGACGGTGCTCTAACTCATTGAATCTTCCTAACAACCTGGTAAAGTAGGGCCATTATTATCCCTACTTTTCTGACTCATAAAGGATAGCAATAACTTGCCCAAGATCACTTGGTTGGAAAGTGCTCAGTCTGGGACACCAGGCAACCTGACCTCGGAGCTTGTGCTCCTTTCATAGGTCTGTGTTAGGAAGACAGAATTACCAACCCAGCAGCAACAAGCACTCCCAGCACTGACACGGTGTTCTCTACATTCTCTAGCTGTCTTTTCATCTCTGTAGGATCTGTAGTGATGTCCCCTCTTCCATTCCTGATATCAGTCATTTGTGTCTTTTTCTCTTTTTCTTTTTTTTCCCCTTGATCAGTAGATACTTATAATTTTACTCATCTTTTCACAGAACCAACTTTTGGTCAGATCAGAGGCTCCAAATACTATTTTCCATTAAAAAACAACAAACAAACAAACAAACAGAGCTTCTCGGAGAAATGGCTGATTCCAGGGCTGAGGCAGGGGAAGAATGAATGAGCCTGCTCAGGTAGAGGGAAGGTGCTCAAAGATGGAAAGGGCATGCCACAGGGACACAGGGACCAGCCTCAAGAAGCTCCCCTTGGCCAAAGATGGGACAATCTGTGCATCAAAATCAACTGCAAGTCCAAATGTTAAAATCCATAAAATCACAATGATACTTAATGGAAAACGAATAAATAGAAAGGAAAAGAGTAGGGCAGAAAGAGTGTGGGAGAGGTAAAAGAGAGGCAGGAGCTGGGAACTGGGATGTTGGCAGAGGGAGGGGGCCCTGGGCTGTGTCCTAGTCAGGGAAGGGTCTGAGGGACATTTTAGGGATAGCTGGACAGGCCCTCGGGTTGGTGAAGTAGGAGAGGAGCTCTTGAGTGGGAGGAGGGGCCAAATAGGACAGAGGTGGGTGAGGACAGCAGGGGGAGACTCCAAGGAGGGGATCTCTTCTGGCTGAGAAGATGGGGAGGCCAGTTGGGAGTGGGGGCAACTGAGCACGACAGGAAGGAACGAGGAGGGCAGAGGGCACTGTTACAGGCTGGAAGGAGCTGGAGGTAGAGACAAGGTTTCACGGAGTGGGGTGCTGGGGACACTGGGGACACCGCTACACATTGTGGGAGGTGAGGACTGAGAGTCTTGGGGCGGCCGGGGAATAATCAGGTTACTAGGCTCCGCGGGCCGGGCGGGGGTTGGGAGGCGACAGCGGGGGCCGAGGACCACTCACCGATGGGCGCGCAGGCGGCTGCACAGGGCGGCGGGCTGGACGGGGGTCCCGCAGGGATCTGAGGCGCCCGAGGAGCGGCCTGTGCTACAGGTCCGGTCCGGAGCCGTCTGAGCCGGGTGGGGCCCAAAGCGGGGAGGAGGGAAGGGAGGGGCGGGGGGGGCGGGACCAGGCGCGCCCCCTCCCTAAACCGGGAACCCGGCCTCTTGCGCCCCCTGGTGGGGAATGGAGGGAGGTTTCTCGAGATGGGTGAGAGCGGGGCTTCCAAACCCGGTTGTTGAAAATCCGTTCCACCTCCGACACTGCGCCACTGACTTCCGATCTCTCTCTCCTCTTAACCTGGGAATGCTAATATTAATACTACTAACAACAGCAGCAGTAGCAGCAGCAATAATAATAATAATTTTAAAACTTACCTGAGATTATGAAATTCCTCTTCTCTCAGCCCATCCTGGCTCCTCCCTTGAGAACTCAAAGTAAAACCTAAATCCCTCAAACAGGGCCCATAAGGCCCTACCCGGATCTCCCCCACCCCTCACCCCCCCTTCCCTCTGCCCTCACCTCCCTCCCTTTCCCCCTGGCTCACTCTGCTCCAGCCACACTGGCTTCTTTGCTCTTCCTCAAGCACACCAATAGCCCTCCAACCTCAGGGCCTTTGCACCTGCTGTTCCAGCCACCTAAAGGGTTCTTCCCCCAAAGATCCAAACAGCTCACTCCCTCCCCACATTCTTGTCTGCTCAAATGTCACCTCCTCAGAGAAGCCCTTCCTGATCTCCTTATTTAAGGCGGCCCCCACAAACCATCCATTATCACTGCTTTATTTTTCTCCACAGTTCAGATTATTCTACATTTCTCTGCCTAAGTGACTATCCACCTAGCAAGAACACAAGCCCTCTGAGAACCGGGATTTCCAGCTGGGTGGTTTCCTGCTGTGTCCCCAGGCTAACACAGTGCCGGACACACCAAAAGAACTCACTGTTTGTTGAATTAATCTTTCACGATTACTGAGGGCTTCCTTTATGTGCAGGTTTATTAGCTAAGAGCATTAGCTCGCTGAGTTCTTAGAATGTCCCCGAGATGTGGCGATCATTATCTCCAATTGACAGATGAGATAAATGAGTCTCGGAGAAGTGAAATCAAAAAGCACAGAGGGATTGTTCAGGGCTTAGCGCTGCACCTGGCCCCTAGCAGGTGCTTAAAAAAACGTCAGGTCTTATAATCCAGTTCTGGAGCTGTTTTTTTTCTCTCCGTATGGGAGTCAGAGCGTACAAAGCCTCGAGTCTAATCCCAGCCCTGCTACTTCCTTGCGAGAGAACCTCAGGGAAGCCATTTTGCCTTTCCGAGCCTCAGTTTCCCCTTCTGTCTTGCTCCACAGGACCATTCCCTTTGGGTGTTTGTTCAGATGGTGCTTCCTCTGTGAGTCCTATCCTGACCCCCCAACCCCTCACCATCCCACCACCCAGTTCCTATTTCCTTTTCTTTCCTAGCTCTCAGCACCATCAGCCAGAAGAGAGATGTGCTTTCTTCTTACTTCTTTTTGCGATATTATTTTCATGTATTTATTTTCGGTGTGACTTATTTTTAATGTTTCCCTGCAGGAATATCAGCTCCTTGCAGACAGGGACCCGGGTCTATTTTGTCTATTGTTATCACCCCGGTGCCTAGAACAGGGCCCAGCACCCAACAGGCGCTCAGTTATTTAATTGGTTGAATTCAATAACATACATAATAGGTAGGGGGCGCCTGGGGGGTGCAGTGGGTTAAGCATCTGCCTTTGCAGCTCAGGTCAGGATCCTGGGGTCCTGGGATCGAGCTCTGCATCAGGCTCCCTGCTCAGCGGAGAGCCTGCTTCTCTCTCTCCCTTTGCCTGCCACTCTCCTGCCTGTGCTCTCTATCAAATAAATAAATAAAATCTTAAAAAAAGTCAACTGTAGGGGCGCCTGGGTGGCTCAGTTACTTAAGCGACTGCCTTCGGCTCAGGTCATGATCACGGAGACCGGGGATCAAGTCCCACGTAGGGCTGCCTGCTCGGCGGGAAGCCTGCTTCTCCCTCGCTCACTCCCCCTGCTTGTGTTCCTTCTCTGGTTGTGTTTCTCTCTGTCAAATAAATAAAATCTTAAAAAAAGTCAACTGTATTCCATTAAGAGGTGTATGAATAGAGTACATTTTATACATAATTATAATATATAATTATAGTACATGATCACATATCATATATAATGGTATATGTATTATATATATTAAAGAACAGGCCTGGGTATAGTGGTGACTCAGGTCATTAAAGCTAGGAGCCAAGACCTCTTCCAGAACCTTGACATGGGGCATCTCCCTTCCCCCTCGGAAGTGACCCCAGGGCTTCTCAGCCCACTGTATGCTCAGTTGAGATTCCAGAAGACCCATGAACTTGGCCACGGAGAGAAAAATGACATCTGGATCTTTCGTTGAGATTTCATGGTTTCCATCAACCGTGAACGAAACAAAGCACAAGGACATCAGTGGGACCTGTGTCACTGTCACAGAGGGGAATGCGGCTGTTTTTACCATATTGTGGTTGTTTTGGAGATTCCCAGTGATTGTTTACTCACCACTGATTACACCCACCAGTAGCTCTTTCTAATTAGTGTCTTGATACAAAAACTCTTATTACCATGTCACAGATTCTTTGGAGAGGGAGGGGCTTTAAATACACTGATAGGCTGGATTTCAGGATAATTGATCTTCTTGTCATCTGCCCTGCCTCCTTTTATTTGTATTGTTTTTTAAAAAGATTTTATTTATTTATTTGACAGAGAGAGAGATCACAAGTAGGCAAAGAGGCAGGCAGAGAGAGGAGGAAGCAGGCTCCCTGCCGAGCAGAGAGCCCGATGTGGGCCTGGATCCCAGGACCCTGAGATCATTACCTGAGCCGAAAGCAGAGGCTCTAACCCACTGAGCCACTCAGGCGCCATATTTGTATTTTTTATTAAGATTTTATTTATTTATTTGAGAGAGACAGAGTGAGCACATGAGCGAGAGAGGGAGGGGCAGAGGGAGAGGAAGAAACAGCTCCCCTGCGAAGCAGGGAGCCCAATGCGGGGCTCGATCCCAGGACCCTGAGATCATGACCCAAGCCAAAGGCAGATGCTTAACCGACCGAGCCACCCAAGCCCCTGGATAACTCTGCTTCATTAAACATGCTTTGACCTCTCAGTTACTGGGACTACTGTCTTGTGTCGCTATGTTGCTGATCTCTGATTCAGGAAGTCTCCGTGTGACAGGTGTCCCGGTGCCCTTACAGCCTCTGGAGTCTTCTTCCCAAGGCACAGGCTCACAATTCCCACCCCCCCACCCCCCCAGCTGTCAAAACCAGGTGGAGGAATTCTGGCATATTCTACAACATGAACGAACCTTGGGAACACTGTGCCAAGTGAAAAAAGCCAGTCACAAAAGAACAGAGACTGATCACTCTAGAGGTGCTGAGAGCCGCCAGGTCCATCCTGATGGCAAGAAGAATAGTGGTGGGCAGGGTTCGAGGGGGGGACATCGGGTGTGTGGGGCTGGGTTTCAAGTTCCGAGGCTAGCTGGCGATGTTGTTTGCACAATGTGAAGGAAGGTGCTTAAGACCACTGAGCAGAATACTCAGAAATAGTTATAAGTGGTCACTTTTATGTCATGTATATTTTACCACAATTGAAGAAAAAGAAAACAACCCAAGCAGTTGGAGCAGGTGGCCAGGCAGAAGTTAGGGATGAACTTTGGACGCTGTCAGTCGAGGGTTCCAATCCTCTTCCGTGCCCAGGTGACTCTTTTTCTCCCCAGATGCCTCAGCTACGGAAAAGGGGACGCGACAACGGCCCACCCAGCTGCTTCAGAGATCTGGGAGCAAGGGTCTATGAAGTTTGGTCCTTGGTTTTGGTCTCCTCCCCAGCGGGGCGTGGCCATGGGGCCGAGAGGGGTTCTGGTTCCTGCTCTGCCCTCTTGGAAAGGCCTTGCTCTTGCCCCACTCCCCAAGCTGAGTGTGCAGAGGCGAAGATCGTGGGCTTGCTGCCAGACCGCCTGCTACACAGTTTCTTCACCCGCAAGATGGGCCTCAGTCTCTTCACCCCCAAGATGGGGCTATCTATCCCCACACAGGGGCCTCTGTGAGGACCAAATAAAACATCCTGGGCGAAGGGCTTAAAACAGTGCGGGTGGTTAAGGGTTCCATAGTTAGTCATCGCTGACCCTCCGCGGGGGCTGCATGCGGTCAGCCTTCTGGAACCGAGGCCCTAAGCCCGTGGAAATCACCGGCAAACTTTTTTGCGCAACCATGTGGGGTGTCCCGGAGCGCGCGGGGACGCAAGGATGTTAACGACTGCGTTTTACACGTCGGGGAGTAGATAGAGAGCTAGGAAGGGGGACCGTCTCTCCTCCCCTGAGACCCCACATATCAGCTTGCCCACCACCAACACCCTCAGGGCCTGGAGAGAAGCTGGGAGCATCACCCTGGTCCGGCCGCATCACCGGGCACCTGGGCCTTAGCAGTAGCCTCTTGGCAGGGCTCGGGTTCCGCGCTCGCCCCACGCGTTCCCCAGGAGGCCGCCAGAGGGCGTTCAGGAAACGCGAGTTGGCTCCAACCCTCCGCTTAGCACCTTCGCGGAGGTTCCCCCATCGCTTGGCAAAATCATCACCGTGAAGCACACGGTCCTATTCTGCACCACAGGCCCGCTTTGTTCCCTCTGACATCACTTCTCGTTCCCTCTATCCCGCTCCCATCCTCCAGCTTCCAGCCACGTGGGCCTCTTTGCTGTGCCTCAACACTACAGGCACGCTCCTGCCTCCTTTCCCCCAAGATCTCCAGGTGGCTCCTTCCCTCATTTCATGTAGTCTGTGCTCCAACGTCACCTCCTCAAAGAAGTCTTCCCTTTCCCACTTGATCCCGGGTGCCTGAATGTGCAGTTACACAGGTTGTCCACTGCGCAAAGCATTCACTGAACAGGTGAGAGGCGGCTGGAGTCAACCTCACATTCTGCCCTTCAAAACTCAGTGCCGGGAAGAAAGGGGGCACTCCTTTCCAGTTTGCACAAAGGTGTCCTAGTTTGGGACTAGCCTCGTCCAATCCTTTACCCCATGTTATGAATTCTGTCTCCCCTCCCCCCTCCCCAAGGCGATGTGCTGATGTCCTAACCCCTAGCCCCTGTGCATGTGATCTTATTTGATTTGGAAACAGGATCTTGGCAGATGGAAGCAAGTGGAGATGAGAGTATACTGGAGTGGGTAAGCTATTGTTCAATATGGTGTCCTTTTAAGAGGCGACACCAACGCCAAAAAGGATGTCACCACGAGACTAGGAACATCCAGAAAGCCGGAAGTCAAGGACCCCCTCCTGCAGAGTTTCTAGGGGAAGCATGGCACTGCTGGTGCCTTGATGTGTGATATCCTGCCCCCAGAATGGGAAAGAATAAATCCTGTTCTTTTTTCTTGAGATTTATTTATTTACTTGAGAGAGCGAGAGAAAGAGAGCAGGTGCACAAGAAGGAGGGGCAGGAGAGAAAATCTCAAGCAGACTCCCTGCTAAGTGCCTAGTCCAAGATTAAGCCCTTAGCTCAATCTCACAACTAAGAGTTCACTACCCAGGCTGAGACCAAGAGTCAGTGGCTTAACCAACTGCACCACGCAGGGTCCCCAGATCTGTTCTTGGAGGCCACCCATTTTCTAGGGCAGCTCCAGGACAGCCTGCTTGACTGCTCTTCCTCCCTCCATCCTATGCTGTTCACATTTACAGGTGATCCTCATTCTTTGTGGATGCCCTATCTGTGAATTCATCTGCTTGTTGAAATTTATTTCTATCCCCCTCGAAACTCGAAGCACCTTCATAGATATGTGCAGAATGGCAAAAATCTGGGTCAGCCAACATATTTCCAATTGAAGTTGAACAAAACACTCTGCCCTTTGCTTTCAGCTCTCATGCCTGACAAGCGTCCTTTTCAAGGTTTGTTTCATGCCACGGTTTCCCATTTTTGTGCTTTTTTTGGTGACTTCACCGTTGAAAATGCCCTATAGTGAACCAATGTCCAGCGTGCTCAAGGGTAAGAAGGCTGGGATGTGCCTTATATAGAATGTACATGTTAGGGGTACCTAGGTGGCTCAGTCAGTTAAGCCACTGCCTTCGGCTCAGGTCATGGTCCAAGGTCCTGGGATGAAGCCCCATATCAGGCTCTCTGTGGGCAGGGAGCCTGCCTCTCCCCTGCCGCTTCCCCTGCTTGCACTTTCTCTCCAACAAATAAATAAAATCTTTTAAAAAAAATATGTGTTAGATGAGCCTTCCTCAGTTATGAGTTATAGTGTTGGTGGCTGTGAGCCTGATGTGCACGAAATTTTGTGCACAAAAATATTAACAAGGTGTCTTTAGGGAAATATACGTGACACAAAGTTATGTATGAAACAACTTACAAAAATGTGACTGTAGGTTTCTAGGAAGCTGACCCTGTATTTCCCCCAGGAGCCATAGTTCAGTATTTGCGAATTCTGTTTGCGGAGACCACAGAGCCTTATGGGTGACTGGTGAGAATCCCAGGTTTGGTTTTGCTGTTTTCCATCTGGCTTCTCCGCTAAGAAGTCAGCTACCCCCGGGGTACGGACTTCTGTCTGTCATGTTCCTCTGCACCCCTGGGCCCAGTTCATGGCCTGGCACCCCTAATATATGTTCAACAAATAATATGTGCAATGAACCCTCACAGTCCCCTCCCCCACCCAGGACTGGACCTAACCTCCCGACTTCAAACAACCCCCCTGCTAGACCCAAAAGCAATGGGGCTGAGACGGAGTCAGTACAGTTTTAAAAAAAGGATGTTTTTAATTTACAAGAGTTCTAAATGTACAGAATTCTCCTTTTAAAAAAATTGTTATACACAATAAATACAGTACAAAAAAATTTATCTTACAGTACTAGTTTTGCCTTCGAGATTTCAAAATCTGGCGCGGGTGGCTGGCGGCAGGAAGAACAGAGGGAAGACTGGCTGGGGAGGGATGGATGGGTGGGGAGGAAGACCCCGGTTTCCTGTTTTGGAGGTGCTCGGATTTCAGTCGAGGGGCGGGAGGGTTAGAAATTTCTCTCTCTCTCTCACTCTTGCTCACTCGAACACACACAGGGACACGGGATGCGGAGCTGGACGCACACACGTGGATGGGACACAGGTGCCCGTGGGCACAGGCCTCAGAGGTGGGGTTCCTGGACGTTGGCAAACGTCCGCCCTTCCCTGCGTTTCCTAGTACAGCCTATGGGAGGCGGTAGGGAGAGGCTGAGCTGAGGCTCCCAAAGGCCTCTGGGGCTGTGAGCGCCCTCAAACATGTGGATCAGTGCGGCCACACGGACAAGTGCAGTACCGGACACACGTGAGCAGTGGGAACGACCAGGGGACCTCCATCCGTGGCAAACGAACGCGTGTTCCCCCTTCCCCCCCAGGGGCGGAGTGTGGCAGGAAGCGGGAAGAAATAGGAACTGACACACCAGGACGACCCCCACCTTTGGCAGGGGGGCATTTTACATTACAGCCCCCTCCCCTCGACTCACAACCCCCACCCAACAACCCGGCAGAAGCAGGAAGTGGGGGAGGAGGCCTTTGTGACTCAAATAACTTAGGCAAGAAAAACTGTCAGGGGATCCCCGGCTCGTGTCCCCCAGGAGGCTGAGGTCAGGTGCCCAGCTGCCCCCCTCAATGTCCGCGTGCATGTTCAACGGGGGACAGGGAAGCGAGGACCAGCCCAGTGTTATCTGTTCAACGTCCTGGCGCCGAGGCCACCGTTGTGACTGGAGGGCGGGTAGGCCTCTGGCCTGTGCAGGGGTGCCGGGGAGGCAGGCGAGAGGGCTGTTGGGGCGGCATGGGGGTACGGGGGTGCAGGTGTCCGCCCCGGGGCCTGCTGGAGGTTCAGGATGCTGTCAATGGCGCTCTGGAGGTGTTCCGTGAGCGTGTCGTCCTGTGGGCTATCACTGGAGAAGCTGGCCTGGTCCACGTCCGGCGACTCAGACTTGCGCCGCTTGGCGGGGGGCGCCTCCCAGCCGGCGTCCCGGCTGCCGCTGCCCTGCCCGGCGCTGGCCGCGGGCTCCGGGGGCGCCCCCTTCAGCATGCGCTGGTACAACTCGTCCTCCACAGCGGCCAGCTCGCGGATGAGCCCGCTGGTGGCTTCGTCCACTTTGGTGGGCAGCGGCACCGGACTGCTGCCCCGGGCTCTGCCGCTCCCGACCCCCTCCCCGGCCCCGCCGCCCAGGGCCTCCACGTTCTCACGGTACGTCTTCCGGAGGGGCAGCCGGGGGCAGTGGGAGGCCAAGGTGGCGGGCTTGCGGTCAGTGGTGGCCGGCGGCGGGTGGTCCACTGTGCCATTCATCTGGCCTGTGGATGGGGGTGGTGCTGGGGGCCGGGGAGGGGGCTCAGCTGCCTTGAGGGTGGCAGGGGGCGGGGGCTGGTGCACAGGGTCCAGGGCGGTGTTGTGGACAACCTTGCTGAGCCCAGCTTCTTGCTTGATCTTGAGCTTGAGGCCGATGCGGCTCCGGGCCTCGTAGGTCTTTATGGGAGGCCGGTTGCGGGAGGGCATGGGGCCGTCCTCATCAGCATCCAAGGAGGAGGTGGCGGAAGAGGAGGAGGAGGAGGACAGGGAAGAGGACGCCCGCGCCCAGGTCACGGAAGGGGAGCCACCCGCCCCACCATGCCGAATCACCAGCTTGGTTGGCAGGTGCAGAGGGGGCTGGGTGGGGGCCCCCGACACTGAGGATGGTGCTGGGCCGTGGCCAGGGAGTCGGTGTCCCTCAGAAGAGGCGATGGGAAGGCCAAGAGAGCGCGAGGAAGACACATACTCATCTGCAAAATGGGGTAGGGGGCGGGGCAAAGAACGGGGTGGGGGGGTGGTGGTGCAGGGAAAGCATGAGACGCCTGTGCCGGGCACAGCTAAGAGGAGCCCGTGGACGATGGCCATCTACCATCTGCCAGGCCGGGGCCAAGCCCTTGACTCATCAGACCCTCAGGACACTTTACCCGCCCTGCTCTACTCAGCAATTCCCAAAGCCCCTAATGTGCAAGCAGGAGGCGATGCCTGAGAAGGGCCCTTAAATTCTGCAACCACCCCAGTCCTGGCTCTGGTCCCCCTCTTTTCTGTCCCCCTGGGGGTGGAGGAACGTCCCAGCCAGGAGAGAGCAGAATGCACACAGGGATGGAGGAGAACAAACAGCTTTCTCCAATCCCAGAGCCTGGAGGTCGGGGTAGACCCGCCACTGCAGGAAGGGGGTGTGTGTGGGTGTCGCCCAGTAGAAGAGAAAGGTCTTCCTGCCCCCAGGTCAAGTTCCCCTGCAGGGGCAGGAGCCCTCTCCCACCCCTCTTCTCCCCTCCCCTCTCACCGGGCTTCTCCTTGGCCAACTGTTTGTCCAAGGCAAGGGTGGTCTTCTCCTCCTGAATGAACATTCGGTCGATCATCACCATCTCTGCGGAGGGGCTCACCCTCTGAGGGGGAAGAAGAGAGGATGGGCTGGGAAAGGAGCCAAGAGGAGGAGGGCACGTGGGTACCCTGGAAGGATGGGAGCGGATTCCAAACTGTCCCTCTTGGGATCAGACTTGAACCAACATCCCTCCCTTCCTCCTGGCGCTTTGAGGATCAGGCCCCAGGCCCCTACCCCTCAATGGGCCCAGAGCCGGGCAAGGGCAGGGTCTCCCAGGGAAGAAGGTGTGGGCACCCTACCCGGGACTCCTCCAGGAGCAGGAGGCGGTATTTATTGAGCATGGCCTGGGTGCGTTTCAGTAGCTGCGTGGACACTGTCTCAAACTCCTCATCCACTGTGGAGGAAGAGCAAAGGTCTTGAGGCACAGATGCTGGGGAGCGGGGCTTGTCTGGAGCCGCAGGCTAGCAGAGGCAGAGGGGTGCCCACACCAGCGCCCCCCCATCCCACACCAGGGGCCAGGGAAGGAGAGTAGAGTGGGGGGACGGGGTGGGGGGCTCACCTTTGTGGTAGTCACTGGGGGAGGGGAGGGCACCCTGGTAGACGTGGTAGGGCAGGAGGCGATGCAGAGCATCCTCGAAGGAGGGGAAGGCTGTCTTGTAGTCAGGGTGCAGGACGGAGCCCTGATGTTTGTGCAAATGTTCCAGGAAACTGGGGGGTGGGGTGGGAAGAGACCACACACACACACACACACACACACACACACACACACACACACCTGGTGGTGAGGCCATGAGAAACCAGATCCCGACCCTGAGCCCTCAGGTCCCAACAGAGACAGCAGGGAAACACGCTAATGTGGGCTAAATGCACTCATTCTATCTTACGGACACTGGCGACAACCCAAGGGAGCAGGTGCTATCATCATCTCCACTCTGCAGATGGGGAAACTGAGGCCCGGTGGAGTGATGTTCCTCCACCCAAAGCACACACAGAGTAGGGAGGAGGCCCAGAGGCCAGGGCTGGAAACACATTCTCCTCATGCTATACCGTCTCTCGCCACCTGGGGTCAGTACGTCCTTACTCTGCCTCAGGCCCAGCAGCGCCCTGGGGAAGGTGGGGAGGGAGGTTGGTCCCCTGGGTGATATGACCCAGTTCTCTCCCGGGCTCTTTCTACCACATCATGTGGCGGTGAGTTATGTCTCTTTATTGTGATTCTCTCTCTCTCTCTCCCCAGATTTGCTCATCTCTACCCGGAGCTGAAGACCAGTACTCCCACCACACCACGGGGCCAGAGCCCTGTCTCGTTTTCAGAATCCAGCAGAGGACTGGGCACTGAGTACTTGATAAACACTTGCAGTGGAAGGACAGCAGAAGCAAGAGGATGCAGGCAAGCACCCAACATTCACCCACTGCCCACCCAGACCCCGTCCATCCAAATGTCACCCAAACACCCTTCCATCTAGCCATGCACCCAGCCCAGGCCCCATCCACCCATCCATCCACCGAAGCAGCTGTCAGTCCATCCACCCAAATCTACCCATTTCTCCACCAAACACCCAACTATTCAAATGTCCGTCTATCCACCCAAACAACTGCCCAGAATCCCATTCATCCATCCGCGCACCCTTCCATCCCGTCATGCACCCAACTCGGACCCCTCCACCTACCCATCCACCAGACACCCTTCCACGCAGCCATGTTCCCAGCCCAGACCTCCATCCATCCGCCAAAGCACCGCTCCGCCCACACAAGCTCCCGCGCACACCCACATTCATCCATGCACCCTCCTGGACTCCCATCCACATCCACTCCCCCAAACACCCACCCGTCTTACCACAGTCGGGAATCCTCACCTGTCACCCTATGGTCACTACTGTCACCACCCCCCACTCTCTAGAAGGGAAACTGGGGGGTCTTTGAGGGAAATTATATTGCCCCAAAGCACACAGCTAACAAGAGGTGGGGCCTGTGTGACCCCACTGCTGAAGGGGGGCCCCCACATCCTGCTCCCGAGCCCCTGGGAAGGCACAGTGGGGGGCGGCGGGCGCAGTGCTGCAACTCACCAGGCTTCTTTGCTGGGCTGAAGCGCGGGGGTTTTCTTCAGATTGCTCACCTTGCTCTCATACTGTGGGACAGAGAGGTGAGTGAGAGGCAGCGCCACCAAGAGGCCTTCCCTTGGTGCCCTGACCCCCCCCTTGGACCCTGCTGGTGACAAACAGGACAGCCAGTCCACGTCTCCCCACCGGGCCCCCCACCCCACCCCAACTGCAGTGGGGTCCTGGCCCCAGCTGCCGGATATATTGCCCGGCACGCCGAACCTGCCTGGGAGGTCCGGGCTGGGCTTTGCCTGGCTCCCCACCAGCCCCCCTTCTCCCAGGGTGTGGGTCCTGGCCTCCACCTGACTCTGGGTCTGGACACTGGGCAGGCTCCTGCAGGCTCCCTCCCTGCTCATCACAAGGTCTTGGCCTCTGCTGATGGTCTGGAGTCTGGCCCACCTGGTTGCCAGGGCTCCCTCTTTCTGCCCCTGCTCTGTCCATTAGGCCGCGAGCAGGGATCTCACCGCCAAGGCCGCAGGCATCCTGGTCCCTCCACCCGCTGTGTTCTTGTCCTTCTGCCTCCCTTCCCCAATTTCCCCGCAGAAAGTCTCTGCCTCAGTCTCCCTCACAGTGCCCTGTCCCCTCCACTGCGGGCCCCGTACCATGTGACTCCCTGGCCCTCCCCTCCCCCTGCTCTGTTTAGGGTCTCACCACCTCCTTTCTCTTGCTTCCCCCCCACAATGATCTCCCCATGTCCCTCCTCCTCCAGCCTCAAGCTCTCCCTGCCCCCACCCCACTGATGTCCTCAGGGATCAGGTGCACCGCCGTTCCTATCGTCACCCTGTGCCTCGATGTCTGTGGGTCTCCATCTGTCTCGCTCTCGGGCATGCGCCCACGCGGGCTCTGCTATGTTTGACCCACCGCCCAGACTGCTCTCTGGCGGTCTGCGGGCTGGCCGCCTCCTCTCCGCAGGGCCCCTTCCTGGCTCTCTGGTGACTTCGTTCTGGCCCTAGGGCCCCGCCCCCCCGCCTCAACGCTGGTGGCCTCTTACCTGCAGCCCAGAGGACTTCCCTGGCCCAGCGACAGCGGCCTTGGCCACACTCAGGGTTGGGAGGCTGCTGGCAAAAGCCTTGCTCTCAGCAGGAAGCAGAGGAGGTAGGCCTGAGGGGGGGTGGGGTGGGGGCAGACAGGGCTCAGGGTTGCAGGCACGAAGGCTGCTCCACAAGGTGACCCCCAAGCCTGCACCCCGCTCTCCTCCGGTCCTTTGGCTCAGCAGCACCGCTAGCCCTAAATTGAGTGCCCCTCTCAGATCTTCCTCCTCCACCTTCCCTGTCCCAAGCTCTGGGGGACCCCTCGGGTTCACATACCCACAGCTCTGCCACAGCCCATCCCCCTCCCCCTGCCCGCCCACCTTCAGGCCCCCCACTTCTCCTGCGTGGGCTACCTCTCCCCTACCTGTGGTGGCCATGGGTGCTGGGGCAGGGGGATGGCTGGGGGCGGTGGGGGTCCCGGATGGGGCCTGCCCGCTGACCAGCACAGAGGCAGTGGGGCTGGCGAGGGGCCCCAGGCTGGCGGAGGTCTGCGGGGCGGTGGGGCCCCCCCCGGCCTTGTTCTGGAGAATGATTCCGGACGGCACCTGAGAAGGGGGACAGGTGGTTGAGGAGTAGGGGGCACATGCTAGGAGTGGCGGCGGCCAGGCACCAGGGCTGGGGACTCAGAGAAAGCTGGAGCGTGGGAGGGCCTCCCCAGCACACAGGACAGGGAGGACGGGGCTGGCGGAGTGGGTGGAGGGGCTGGTCCCTGACTCCGATTACCTGGTGAAATCTCTCGAGAAGAGCCTTCGACTGGGGCAGCGCCGGGAAGGGGGTGGTCACCATCTGGAAGGTCCGAGGAGGCGGTGGGGGGGGCACTGCGGGCTCAGGGACCAGGTGGAGGGTAGGAGGGGGCGTGGGGGACTTGTGGGG
>PITA01029468.1:0-17851 GCA_004023965.1 Spilogale gracilis | reverse complement strand
AAGGGATCTCACCAAGCAGGTCGAGTGAGCTCTGATGGTTGGAGACAACGACGTAGGGCTGTGAGGGAGGGAAGTGGTGAGCCCCACGCACCTCCACTCGGATCCCGTACAGATATTTGATGTGGAGCAGCATCAGGCGCAAGATCCTGTGGGGTAACGGCAAGGGGTTCTAGCAGGAACCACTGATGTCCATCTGCATGCCTCAGTTCCCCCGTCCCATTGTCTTTCCAGGCATCTTTGCGGTCTTCTCCCCTTCCCTGTCCCTGGGCTCTCTGCTTTCCCTCCACATCCCACATCCTCCCCATGCACTGCTCACTTCTGACTCTTAGGTTCTCTCATCACCCCAAGCCCCCTGGCCCTCACTTCATGTTCTCGACGTTGCGTCCTCGCACAGCACACACAGGGATGGCAAGCACAGCCAGGAAGAGGATCCAGCCATTGTAGAAGGCCATCTTGAAGAAGTACTTGGCACTGGGGCTGCAGAACCACAGGGCGGGCAGCAGGAAGAGCAGCAGCAGGAGCAGCAGCAGCAGCACAGTCCATATCCCGGGCCACAGCTCCATTCTGGCCACCTGCTGGGGACAGGGCAAGGAACAGTGGGCCTGGTTCCCCGACGGGAGTGGGGCGGGCAGGGCACAGAAGGCAGGGTTTGGGGAGCTATGAGGACAAGGGCCAGAGACACAGGATGGGGTCAGGGCTCCCATTAAAACCTGCCCGGGAAGCCTCTCTAGAATGGGGGCGGGGGGACAGGACCTCAGGACTACTCTCCAACCCTTCTCTTGGAAGGCTCCAGAAATATTCACAAAGACAAGAGACAAGAGACACGAGACCCAGACAATCACAGCTTGCAGACATATGATAAGAGGACAAACAATAAGAACAGCAACAGCTAACACTTACAGATGGTAAGGTCTTAGGGCTAACTGTCTGATATGGTAGCCACCAGCACATAGGGCTGCTGAGCACCTGAAATGTGGCCTAGTTTGAACAGAGATGTGTGGGAAGCGTAAAATATACATTAGGTTTCGAAGACTTTGAATAAAAAACAGAATGCAAAATATCCCACAATAATCTTTTGTACTGATTACATCTTGAAATCTTAACCTTTCAAAATACTGGGTTCAATAGAACATATTATTAAAATTAAATTCACCTTGTTACTCCTCCCCCCTTTTTTTAAAGATTTTATTTATTTATTTGACAGAGAGATAGATCACAGGTAAGCAGCGAGGCAAGCAGAGAGGGAGGGGGAAGCAGGCTCCCTGCTGAGCAGAGCGCCTGATGTGGGGCTCGATCCCAGGAACCTGAGATATGGCCTGAGCCGAGATCATGACCTTTAACTCACTGAACCACCCAGGCGCCCCATTTTTTCCCTTTTTTGATGTGTCTACCATAAAATTAAAAATAACATGTGGCTTGCGCTGTACTTCTTTTGGATTAGGGCTGATCTATAGGCTGTGTTAAACCTTTAAATATGAACCACACAATTTACATTTTCTAGGAGATAGGCCCAGAGGTTAAATATCTTACCTGAGGTGATACAGCGCCTAAGAGGCACTTCCTAGCTGAAACCTAAGCAGCCTGTAACTAACCACAGTTACGCTGCTGCTCGTGGGGATACACAGCTATACACACAGCAGATACAGCCATGGGCCAAAACTCCCACAGACATTCTCAAGAGCGCACTGGCAAGCCTAAAGGCTCTGTCACTAATGCAAACACAAGGACTGACCCGCTCATACCAGAAGGCAAACTTAAAAGTCACGCCCAGAAACAGATGAAAGAATGTGTAGTAAATGCATAACTGGAAAAATCTCCTCTCTACCATGATAGCCCCCCAACACCCCCTTTCCATTCCAGATAAACCTATGGACATACCAGGAGTAGCTACCATCTATCAATCCTCCCTCCACAGGCAGGCAAACAAATCCTTTTGTCCCTTTCCCCCTCTTCCAGGGACACTGCAGGCAACCTGGTCAGGCAGATACAATATGTAAGGCCTGACCAAGTGGAAAAAAAAAAAAAAAAAAAAGAGGGCAGAGAGTAAAAGAGACATCATACCACCTTCTCTGGGAGAGGACAGAGTTCAGGAGGAAGAGGTGTAGGCAGCCACACAGAACCTGCCTTCTAGGTTCTTCCTCCTTCCTCCACTCTGCCCCACTGTTGGGGGCAGGGTCAGAAGTCACGAAATGGCATCCAGGCAAATACCTGTCACTCCCAGCAAGGCTACAGGCACTCCCTTCCAATGACAAGAAGGTCTATGTTCAAAGGTAAGTCATTGGCAATCAGTGAATGCTAACACACACTACAGCAACAGGAAACTCTGCCAACTCTAAAGCTGTAGGCTCTGAGCTGTTCTGTTCCACTGCCCTTGTTAGGTCTGGACCAGCATTTCTCCCCTGGACTATTCGCAATGGGCTCCTAACTCAGCTCCTCCAGTTTGTCCTCCACATGGCAACCACAGAGATCCCTCTGTGACACAAATCTGAGCATTTCCCTGTCTTGTCTACAGGCCCTTTAGGCAAATTGACTTCTCCTTCCATTTTTGGCCACACCCCCACAAAAGCCTTTGTCACTCCAGCTCCGGTTCCTCAGACACACTACTATCTTTCATGCTTCTGTGCTGCGAACAGGCTGTTCCCTTGGCTGGAATGCCCTTCCGCCTATTCACTTGCCTCACACAGCTCAGCATCATGCTTTGGAAGCCTTCTTGAACCCTAGGGGTCCTAAGTTTTCATTACACTTTTATCTTGATCACTGGTTCTCAAAGTGTAGAGACGCGTATTTTTGGACCTCACCCCAGATCTTCCGAATCAGAAATTCTGGGCCTTGGGCCCAACAATCTGTATTTTAACAAGCCCTCCAAGTGAGTCTGGTGTGCATACAAGTCTGAGAACCACTGAATTTGACACCACTGTGTATGGAACTGCTCACTGGCATTTCTGTTCCTTTCCCAGCCAGCCGGTAAGCTGCTTGAGGGTAGGAACTCCCAACACCCGGGGCAGAAGAAGGCAGAGAGAGCGCTCAATAAACATCTGTGGAACAGATTAGAATGCTGAATACACACCCACATGGCTGTAATGAATGATGACCAGGAACCAGACAGTTACACTCTTGAGGACTATTGTGAAAAGTAAGTCACTTAGAAAGCAACGAACATAAGAAGCCTAACCATAACCTACTCTGAATATGCATATACAATATATGGTCACATTGAAGGGAAAACACCAGTGATCTAGATGGAGCGTCCCATCTCACACAGTAAAGAAACATACTACATGGGGATTAACATGCCACAGGGGAGAGATGCTGCTGTCATCAAATACATGCCAACAGTCCAAAAAGAGTGGGGAACAGATAACGTGCACAGCAGGGCTGACCCTGTGGTATGCACTGAGCTCCATGAAAACAGCCTTAGTCCATAGCCACTGGAGAGAGGATATATGTGAAGAAACACAGGCCAGGAAGGTCAGCAAGGTAAGGCACATGGGGATGGTTCTCTGGGGACATGGAGGCCCTGTCACCTTTTTCTCTAATACATGACATTAAGTGACCCTCTCTGGAGCAGAAATGTTAGGATTAATAAGCACTACAGAGTGCCAAATGGGTTACCATGCATATATATGAGTCACAAAAATATGCTGCCAATAAAATTATGAAATAGTATGTATAACCAGAAGCACAGATGCTGTGGACATGTCACATCAGCATAAATATGATGAAATATGTAAAGGATCACGCATAGATGTGGTGTGTACCCTGACTAGGAACACATGCAGTAAACAGATCAATCCAATCACAACAGGAGTGTGCACTAGTCAACTAAACCAAAGGATCCCACACAAAAAGACTACCGCATATGACAGCATCATAGATGTAATGTATGATATATAAACCAAAATAAGTAAGGTTTAATCTTTACATGCAGAAGTAAACATGCAAAAGCATAAAATGTGCAAGAAACATGAAACCACATAATGGATGCAATGTATAAAAACTCACACATTTGAACAATGTCAAGACCAGACATGAGACATGGACATGAGAGGAGAATGGGCAATTCTGATGGCAAATAACACACTGTTTCTCCACAAACCATAGATAGCACAGGGAGAAGCTAGCCGCACATAAGCCATTAAACATGTCAAAGGCACACAGACTCAATGTAGAAAACATGGCCCCCCACAAAGCACCTGTATGTCAGTAAGGATCTAGCCCAGTGTGGATGGCCACTGAGAAAGGTCCTGTGCCTAGATGGAAACAGAGGTGTCTTGAGGGCACTCCTAGGAAGCAAATTCTGCTGGGGGAAGGAGGGCAATAAACCCCCTTCTCCCGGCCACAATCCCTTAAAAGTCATGTGGGGCCAAAGGACAGGAAAAGGAACTGGGGAAGGTGTCAGGAATTCCCTTTTCAGGACTCTGTCCACACCCCCATCCCAAATTCACAGGGTCACCGGGTCTCCTCCCTCTCAGGGCCTCTCTCCTTTCCCCAGCAACCCTCTACCCAGTCCGCCTCCCAGACCCAATTTCTCCCCCATCCCCTCCTCCAAGTCCCTCTCAGCACCCTCCTCCCGCTTCCTCCCATCCCTTTCCCGCCCCCACCTCAGTGGGGTAGGGGGCCCGGGGGGCTGGCCCCCTCCCCAGCCAGGCTGCGGCAGCGGTGGTAGCGGGTGGCTGTGTCTCTGCCTCGGTCGGGGTGCCGGTGCCAAGGGGGCGACAGGATTTGGGGGGTGTCCTAGCCCCGGCCGATGGAGGGAAGGTGAGAGTGGGAGGCTGGGCCCATCGCGGTAGGAATGGTGGTGGGGGGGTTATCCCCCCAGCTCCCTCCCTCCCTCCCTCCCTGCTGTCTCTCTGAGGGCTGGGGCTGCTGTTGCCGCTATCCCCCCCCCCCACCCCTCCCCAACGCCCGCTGGTTTCCGGGGCTGGCCAGGAAGTAGGGGGCGGTGATGGGCGGCCCGTTTTGCCAATCGCCTCCCAGGGACCCAGGCATCTCCTCCCCGCATCGACCAGTCTCTCCTCTTGGTAGCTCCTCCCCGCGAGAGTTCGGCTGGGTTCTGCCTCGGTCTCTGGCCTTCTCTGGCTCCAGCCGCATCTTTTTTTCCTCCAACTCCCTTTCAGCACACATGGCTTGTGTGTCCCTTGGTGGTGTATTCCTTCCTTGGCCCATTCCTTCTTCATCAGCTCTCCTCTTCCTGGAAATTTCACTTGGTTTCTTCCATTCTCCTTATCTGCTACTTATTCCCGCCAACTCCAGCTCTTCTCCAAAAACCTCTTTCCTGTCCCCCATTCAATTCCAGATATTTTCAAGCACCTACTATATGCTAATCACTGAGTTCTCCACCTGTCGCCTTTTCTCCAGGGCTCCATCTCCCAGGCCCTCCAGCTCTCGCTATTTATCTATGACTTTTGCCCTTACCCCTACCCCGCCGCCACTATCTCCCAGCAGTTCAGCTCCCTCCTTCAACCCGTTCTCAGGTCTTTAAAGAGAAAGGATACTTTCAGGCCCTCTCCCTGCCCTTGTGCTCCCACGCTCTTTATTTAACTCCAGTACTTTTGGTTTTCTAGTTTCTTCCTATCGGTCTCCTTAGTCACTGAAACTGAGACACCCCCTCTCCCCAACATAGAATCTGGGCGCATATTTTCCAAAGAAACTGTGCATTAGGTTGCGTTAAAAAAAAAATGAGGAAGACGCTAGATTACCCTGGGAGGAACATGCCCCGGTAATTTTGTAGTCCTGCATGTCTTCCCTCTCCGGCCCCTGATCTCCCTCTTCCCCATACTTCCACTATCCCTTTACCACGATCATTCATTCCAACACTCCTCCCCTTGGTTTCCACCTCTTTCTCCGTAACTTTTTTCCCAAACCTATACAGGCATCCTGCACCTTCACCTCCCGTTCCCTCTAGGCAACTCCCAGCCTCTCACCTTGCCTCACTTGAGTCACGTGGGACCTTGTATCTGGGTGTTGAACTGCCCTCAGCCTCAGTCTGTCCCCGCTGCCAGACACACCTCCGCCCTGCTTGAGTTTACACGCCCTGAGGTAGAGGATGTAAGGAACACTGGTGGTGGGAGGACTGTTACCTAGTTCCGCTCCTTGGGCCACAGTGAGGATTACTGATTGTAGAAAAGGCCTAAACTCGTACAAAGCCCAAGCTCTGGCTTGCCCAATCCCAGGGGTCCTACCCAGGAGGAAGACCCCAGTTCTGCGGGACACATTACAGGACGGAAGGGGCGGGCCTAGTCCTGTTCCGCCGCGGATCGCCTAAAAAGGGGCGGGCCTCGCCCCCTCGGCACCAACTCACAAAGGGGTGGGGCTAGACCTTTTAATGCTTTTCAGGTTTAAAACGGAGTGGAGATCAACTCTGTCATACTCTTTCACATTAAAAAGGTGTGGGTCTTTAGTTCTGTTCTGCAAATCACCTAAGGAGGAGCGGGCTGAGTTCTCCAGCCGAGGGAGATGGGTTAACACCAGTGCCGCAGGTCGATGCTCGCACCATCCAAACGTCGAGTTGATCCCAGTTCTGCTCCTTTCTTCACTAAAAGGGAGGGGCGAACCCAAGTTCTGCTCTCTACGTCACTGAAGCAGGCCGGAGCCATTTTGAACCCTGCGACCCTGGTATTTAGTCTCGGGCGGAGCTCTTCGCTGTCTTTTCCGATCTCGGCCAATCAGGGGTGAAAGAAACTACCCAATCAGCCTAGAGAGTCCACAGCCGGAGGACCCGGATGAGGCCGAGCCAAGGCCTTCGATCCCCACACCTCGCCAATCGTAGAGCAGTCACCAAGGTAAACAAGACAGACGTGAAGGGGGTGGGACCAGAGAAGGCTTAACCCTCCCGGGATTGGCTTACCTCTTCCCGCCGCCTGCTGCGCACGCGCATTTTACCTAACCTCCATTTTCCATCGAGTTCCAGCCAATCAAGTGCTCTGGAGCTTTACGCTCCAAAGTCCAATAGGAATCCCGACATTCTCCGAAAGGGGAAGTTGAAGGAAAGAAAGGCAGTTTATAGTAGGCGAGGCCTGTGTAGTCCCGAACCAATTGCTTCTGGCCTTTCGTTATGACTGGCAGCCAATCAGACGAATAAACCTCTGGTGGCGACGGACGTATCAAATTGTTACTAATCCCATCGCATTGCACACTGACTGAGACTGTATCAGCCAATAGCCATTGTGCAAGGGCAGAACTGCGCGAACCTCACCCCTATCCTTTGGACCAATCCTTTCTTTTGAACTGTGTGATTGTCAGTCACTCAGGCCAATAGGACTTAGAAAGCCTTGAGGCCCGCCCAATGATCGTGGGCTGGAGGCGGTTTCTCGTTGCTGGGGCGTGTGTGTGTGTGTGTGTGTGTGTGTGTGTGTGTGTGTGTTTGGGGGGATTAAGGGGTACGTGAAAGCGAAATAGAACCGGCCATGGCAGCAGCAGAGGAGGAGGACGGGGGCCCCGAAGGGCCAAACCACGAGGGGGGCGGGGCGGGCGCGACCTTCGAATGTAATATATGTTTGGAGACTGCTCGGGAAGCTGTGGTCAGTGTGTGTGGCCACCTGTACTGGTGAGGATCCGGGAGCGGGGCTCATCTCCTTACTGGGGGGGCTGTGGGCGGGGTGGCATACAATCATACAGATAATCGGAGGGCACATCCTCATTGGTAAGGCCCCGGGAGGAGACTTACGTCTCTTTGGGTCTGTGTGGGCGAGAGAGTCATATCTGTACAGAGGAGACCCGTGGGACCAGGAGTCATAGGAAATAGGACCTGAGGGGTATGTATGGTGTGTTAAGAGGAGGTGGGGCGGGGGGGGTGGCGCACAGCACATTTGTAACAGGTGAGACCGGAACCGCCTTACCCCAGAAAGTGAGGGGTCTTAGCTGTACAGGTGTTAACAGATTAGACTCAAAAGTTTAGGGGAGGCACGCCTTATTAGTTGAGTAGGGGGGACCTCGGGAATGTGGGATCACATTCAGATGAGATATTGGTGGGGAGTGGTATGACAAACCTGAGATCAAGGGCACTGAAAGGGCAACCCTGAGAAATTAAAGAATGATGGAAATAGGGACTTTATTGAGCGTAGAAGAGAGGAAAAGGAGTAGTGGGGGCAGCTGCTGGTAAAGGGGGTTTGGTTTGGGAGTGGTGGGGCAAGGGTGGGGCTGGGGCTGAAAGAGGAGATCTGGAAAGCCCTGTTTGAAGAGACCTGAAAATTTAAGTCAAAAGGCAGAGAAGGGAAGAGATGGGTGTATGAGTGTGTGTGTGTGTGTGTTGGGGGAGAGAAGAGGGTTGAGCATGTTGAGGATGGATATTGTTTTACCTGTTGTAAGATCAGAGAAGAAGGAAGGCCAAATTGGCTGGCATGGTAGAGGTTGTCAAAAATACAAAAAGAAACAGTAATACTGGTGAAGAGAGGGTGAGATCAGACTCTTGTGAGGTTGGGTCCGGGTCTGTCTTTTCTGTAGCTAGTTTGACCTTCTTTCTTTCCCCCCATCCAGTTGGCCCTGTCTTCATCAGGTGCGTATTCAGGAGATGAAGAGGGAAATGGGGAGGTCTGAGGAGTTGAAAGATCCTGCAGTGAACTGGAAACCACTTCATTTTCTCCCTCAGTGGCTGGAGACGCGGCCAGAGCGGCAAGAGTGCCCAGTGTGTAAAGCTGGGATCAGCAGAGAAAAGGTTGTCCCTCTCTATGGGCGAGGGAGCCAGAAGCCCCAGGACCCCAGGTGAGAGAGAAGGGGGTGGTGCTGAGGAAAGATGGAGGGCTTCTGCCCTGGGAGTGGAGTGTGGAAGGGGAGAGATAGTTTCTTGTTGTTAGCCCCTCTCCTGTTCTTCAGATTGAAAACTCCACCCCGCCCCCACGGCCAGCGACCAGCTCCAGAGAGCAGAGGGGTGAGTCTTGTCTGATTGTATTCCTTCCCTGCCAAAGATCTGTCCAGTTCGCCTCTGACTTTGCCCATCTTTTCAGGGATTCCAGTCATTTGGTGATACCGGGGGCTTTCACTTCTCATTTGGTGTTGGTGCTTTTCCCTTTGGCTTTTTCACCACCGTCTTCAACACCCATGAGCCATTCCGTCGGGGTACAGGTAAGAGCCTTTGCTCAGCTAAGGCCCCTTCCCAACCTAGGAGTGGATGCTTCTTCCACAGCTTTCCTCTCTTCTACAGGTGTGGATCTGGGACAGGGTCACCCGGCCTCCAGCTGGCAGGACTCCCTCTTCCTGTTTCTTGCCATCTTCTTCTTTTTCTGGCTGCTCAGTATTTGAGCTTTGTCTCCTTCCTGCCCACCTCCAGCCAGCAGAGAATCAGTATTGGGGGTCCTTGCTGACCCTTCCTTACTCCTGGTCCCGCCTCCCCAACTCCTCCATTTCTATTGGCTAAGGCCACAGTCACTCTCTAGGAGGGTGTGGGGAGGAGGAGTGACATCTGTGCAGACTACAGGGGAACCTTCTGCTCTGAACTTACTGAGTAGCGTGGTAACTCCCAACTCTGGGACGGGAGATCAGACAGAAGAGGATGTCTGTTTCTTCTCTCTCCTGATCCTTTATTTTCCTCCACATTTATTGATTTGATGTTGAAAGATGGGCAGAGCTCCCTCTAACTCTCCCCTGCCTTCCCCCTGATGATTTAACTTAATTTCTCTCTTCCCAGTGTCTAATATGGGTTCTGACTCTAAGTGCTTTCTTCCCCTCACTACCTCCTTTATTATAAATTCAATAAACAAAATGAGATGTATTGTTGGGAGCTCTGCCCACCTTTGTCCTTACCTCCTTCCTTCCAGAACAGGAACATCTTCTCCCCAACTTGAGTAAATATCTGCGTGGTGTGGGGAGGTGTGAGGGTGAGCCCCTCTTCTTCAAGGCCCTCAAGGATTCAGGATGTGAAGGTGTCACACACACACACACACACACACACACACACACGTGCACGAGAGCAAGTGGGCGAGGTGTTTACTTATCACCATGGGAGGCTCTGGTTGTGGAAGCAAGTTTGGTGAGGTGGGGTACAGGTTATATAGGGGAGAACGGCTTGGGGTCCAGAACGGAGCGGGGAGGAAGAAAAGGGGGCTGACGGATGGGGTCTAGCTGTGCACCCTCAGGGCCCTGTTGCATGGCTCTCAGCTGCGTCTGGTTCCTCTGACTGATTTAGCTCTGCACGCTCCTCCTCCTCCTCCCGGTTTTCTGGGGCCTTCCTGGAATGGGGATTGGGGAGAATTCTGCACATGGTTTCTAGTGCTCCATCATTCTCCCCCCACACCCCTCTTTGCTGCCGGGAGGTCCCAAGTCTGAGGTGTTTGACTTTCTCCACTCACCTCTCCTGTCTTTGGCGTCGCTGTCTTCGCCACATGATGGCCCCAATGAGCAGTGCGGCTATCCCCAGGCCTCCCAGGATCCCCAGGGCCAGGGCTACAGTTCCCAGTCCCTGCCCTTCCACAGAACCTGTAGAGAGATGGGGAGAAGTGAAGGCCCTCACCACTCACCATTCCTTTCTTGTTGACTATCCATCCCCGGTCCCGCTGGGGCCATCTGCTTCCAACCCCTCACCTGCTGTTGGTCCCTCCTCTGCTTCTGAAAGGCAAAGTCAGAGCAAGTTAGAAGGGAAGGTTTCAGTTTGAGAGAAGGCTATTTAGTAGGAGCCCTGATGGAGACTTTCCCTTTCTTCAGTTCAGAGGACAGAGGGAACAGCGGGGCTGTTCTCTTGGGAGGGTTTGGCGGGGCAGAGGAGGCCTGGATGTGGGTGCACCGAGGAGGGGTAGTGTGGTTCAGTGCCAGGATGGGCTAGGGAACTGGAATCTGCACTGTCCCTTGACGCAGCCCCAGGATCCCTGGGGTTTGGAGAGAGGTCTCCTCACCGACGATGACACGGACAGCAGGGCTTTCCTGGGGCCCGTGGCTGGGATGGGTGACCACACAGCTGTAGCTTCCCTGGTCCTCAAGCTTCACCTTATCGAGGAGCAGCACAGGGCTGGGGGCAAGGGGCAGGGGTATGCCCTGGGGGTGGAAGAGGGACAGGAGACTGTTCAACATCTCCACACATGCCATACTCCTGTCTGTCTTCATATCCTCAGATACTCAGTTGTCTTTCCCAGGTCCTTGCCTGCCTCAGTGAGCCTCCTGTCATCGTTGCCAGTGATGTGTCTCTCTACTTCCCAGCCCCCTCTCCAAGTCACTCACATCCTTGATCCAGTGGATTTGAAGGGAGGACTGGGCAGGGGTTTCACAGGTCAGGGTCATGGTACCACCGGAAACTACTTTTCCACCTTCTGGCTGTACCATCACTTGGACCTCCGGAGGCACAGGCTCTGGGGCAGAGGGCATGAAGTTGAGAGTTATACCTGTGTGGGGTCCCAGTGGCCACAGGCTTAACTCTTCTGTCTCTGAGGGCCTCCACTTACCCCAGACTCTGAGCTGGATGGGGTCCGTGTATAGAGCTCGATGCCGGGGAAGTCCAGGACTGAAGCTACAGGAGAAGATGAGGTGGGGAGCTTCTGCCCAGGCTGGGGTCACCATCAGCTCCGACTGGAGTGTGAAGAGCCCTGTCTCAGGGTTTCTCCTGGTCTCTTCCCGCACAGACACTCCTATGGCGGGGAGGGAAGGGTAAGGTGGGTATGGGAGAGGGATCTGAAAGGAAGCCCCTGGGAGGGGAGGCTTTGGCACTTACCTTTGCCATCAGGTATGAGGGGTTTCCCATCTGAATGCCAATTAAGAGTCCCTGCAGGATAGCTGCCGTCGGACACACATGTCCCCACCTGGGAAAAGAGTGACCCTCATCATCTTTGAAAATAAGAGACTACACACACACACACACACACACACACACACACACACACACACACAAAGATTACACCCCCTTCCTCTTCTCAGGACTGCTTTCTGCCCCCCCCACCCCTTTCTTCCACTACCTTACTGGGGACACCAGGCATGAGTTCAGAGGCAGGGTCGACAATTTCTGGCTTCCCAGGAATCTCTGAAGGAGGGAAGATTTCAGTCAGAGGCTAGCAGCTTTGAAGACTCACACGCGTGGGTGTGGGATCTGGAGCAGCTGAGGTCACAGGTTCTCCCCACCAGGGCCAAGGAATCAAAGTCTGGGGTTGAAAGCTTTTCCTTAGATGAGAGGTGGGCC
Organism: Spilogale gracilis; assembly: GCA_004023965.1. Lineage (NCBI taxonomy): Eukaryota > Metazoa > Chordata > Mammalia > Carnivora > Mephitidae > Spilogale > Spilogale gracilis. The sequence goes on along the minus strand of PITA01029468.1, from coordinate 5,757 downwards.
ATGGAGAAAGCCCTGGACTCTTACGGTAGACTCGGACTTGATAGGCAGACCTCGTCTCCTTCCCATTCCTGCTTGTTGCCCAGCACCGGAAAGTCCCCTCATCCTGGATCCCTACTGCAGGCAGGAAGAGGGAGCCATTGGGGAGCACTCGAGCTACGCTATCCCAGGAGCCTCCCTGGGGAGACAGGACCTTCCAAGCTTCTGTTCGACCTGTGTTCTGGGGACAGAGGAGAGGGGCCTGAACTGTGTGAGTCCTTTGGGAAAGGACTCATGAGACAGGGAGGTGGGGAATTGAGTCATTCCTGGTCTCTGGAAGTGGGGAAGCTATGGCAGGAGCCCTGCTTACCAGTTTCCATTCCAGCTGTTGGGGTGGTTTCTTGGGGGCTCCCCTACAGTTCAGCACCAGCGGCTTCCCAATCCGGGCTGTGATGTTTCGGTCACCTACTACTGCCCCTGGGAGACAGCACAATGGTGGAGGAGTAGGAGGGAAGGTGGGGGCTAACAAAACTGGGACAGGATGGGTGAGGGAGCTTGAAAAGCAGTGCCCAGGTTCTGGGGAAGTTCTGGGCCGATTTGGGGAGGGGGATGAAATGCTTTCTGCAGGGAGTATTGGTGTGGAAAGGGGAATGGCTCACCCCACAGACTGAGGACCAGCACCCAGGTTCCCGCCGCAGCCCCTGCTGCCATCCTGCTTCCTTCCCAGGCTCCTGGCTCTGTCTGCCTCTCACTGCTGTGGCCACCGCCCTAGGTGGGGCTTGCACCCTCTCCCCTACCCTCATCTTCCCATCCTGTCCCGCCACAGGGAATGCTAGGAATTCATGCTACTTGGACAAGAGTCCTTCAGGTAGGAGGAGAAACAATTATCACCCCACCCTTAGGCACTGCCAGTCTCCAGGCAAAGCCACATCCATGGGGGCAGGGAGTGTACCTCCTAGGATCTTTCATTACTCGGGACCCCCTACTCATTCTGTCAGTCCACTGAGGGCTTGCCTGGTGGGCCACTGGAGCCCCATACCGCTTAGGTAAGGTTGCTGGGCAATAGGGTTCAGGCCTGGCTGTTGCCCTTGGGGAGGGTTGAGTGAACCATGGCACCTGGGTGGTGAGGGCAAGACTGGGAGGAGTCCAGGGAAACACCTGTTTGGGGCCTTATGAGAGAGATTTTATTCCGGGGTTTCTCATGTTTTTGAAAATAATGCTCAACTAAACCCAGGGAAAAAAGAAATTTCTTTATTTAAAACTGCATGTTTTTTTTTTTTCTTTTTTTCCTTTTCTGTGAAACTACAAGCTTACAAGTGAGGAGAGAACTGCCCCCAGCCCATGCCTCCCGCCTACCACCCATCACACATCTAATCTGCTCCCCTCCAGTCCTTCCTGGATCTTTGACAGGAGAGGTTCCCCACTATGACAGTCTTGTAAAATCCTGAGGATATCTGAGGGGCTCAGATGGTGGGGTTCTGGCCAAGAATGGGACATTGGTAATTTTACTTTCCCCCATACCTGGCTTTTTGTAACCTCCCTCCTTGCCCTCCCCACCCTTGATTTTGGACTGAGAAGAAAAAAAAAACAACCTCATTTCTGGGGAAATTGAAGGAGATACATATATAGGCATCCCAACCCACATTTAACATATTTGGCAATAACCCCTTCCCCATTCTTTCCCCTCCAATCTGCAAATAGTAGTTTAATAAAAGGAAGATTTAAAGATGTGTCACTCACAGGGGAAGGTGGCTCTTCCTCAAAATTACTGAGTCCGGCCCTGCCCAAGGGTTGCATTTGTGAGTGTGGGGGGGTGGGGACAGGTTAGCACAGCAAGCCTCCCACTACCTCCGCACCAAACCCAGCACAGAGCTGCCTGCATAAGCAAAACAATTAAGTGATCATACAAGCAAAAATACTTAAGTTGATTTTAGGGGGAAAGGCTTGGTGTCCTGCTAAACATGCTTTCTGATGGACAGGACTGGAGCCAGGTGGGCCGCTTTGCAAGTTCTGTTTGTTCCCCTTTCTCTTATGACCCCTTTGGCTATCACCCCAAACATGGGAAAGCAAGAAATTAAAAAAAAAAAAAAATGATTTATAAAAACATCTACTTCCCCAAACTAAAAATTAAGAACCAATAACAGCAACAAAAAAATTTTAAAAGTACAGATGGATCCCAGGGTTTCGCTTCTTTCCTTTAAAAAAAAAAAAAAATCAACCCCAAAGCCCAGTCAACAATTCCCTAAAGTAGCAGAAACTCCCTCCGAGGTAGATATCTGAGTCAGACACTTCGTCCACCGAGCAATTCTATTGGTTTAAGATGAGCTGCGTATGAGGTAATAAAGCCATCTGGAGGGGCAAGGGGGTGGGGAGGCATGGGGTGCATGGCCCATGTCCTCTGTCCAGAAGTTGTGTCCCCAGTTTTGGCATCTCTGTTCAGGCAGGGCTGGCTTCTCCACAGATCCCAGAGCAGGTAAGTGGGGGTGGGGAGAGAGTGGGGGAGCCCAGATAAAAAGAAATGGAATATAGTATGGCAGGTCTAGCAAAGGGAAAGCGATCTGAACAGCAGAATTCTGGGTGGGTGGTTTGTGTGTGTGAGGGAGAGAAAAAAGACTGAAGAAAAAAGGGGGCGAGAGACCCCACTCTCCCCTCAGGAGACCCCATTCTCCCTGCCACGTAGTCAGCACCCCCAGCACTGAGAGAGTCTGGTCAGGGAAGGGATGACCCCATTTGCCCTTCTCTGCCTTGTGCTTCTCCTGTGTCTGGGGTTTGTCCTCTGGATGCCTGCGTCCTCATCCTCTTCAAGAGTCACCTCGTGAGCCCCCACCCCTGTAGCCCCGAGGGGCAAGGTCAGTTGGAAGTGTCTGAGTGAACGCTCCCTGGTCCCTCTGTCGGAGATGTCACTGAGGATGGGGTTACAGCCTCCTGCCAGCTGCCATTAGCCTGGAAAAAGAGAGCGCTGGTTGGGGCAGGGCAATCCAGTGTGAGACACAACACTGCCAGGGGAAACGCCATCCTATCCAGGAGAGAGGTGGACAAAGGAAGCGTCGGGTGTTCACTCACCCTCATTTCCCGAGGGCTGTACATCTGGCTTCCCCCAAGGTTATCCCCGTAGCCCCCTGGCCCCATTGAGTGTCGGAGTGATTCCACCTGCGGGCAGCAAAGAAGGGCATGACACAGTGAGGAATCTCATACCCGGGAGAGAGGAAAACCGAGTTTGGGAAAGCCCTACTTCAGGACAGATGGGCCACCTGACCTGGGAAGCAGAATAGGAATCTCCGTTGAGCCCGGGCATCCCCAGAAACATGTCTCCGGATCCTGAGAGATTGAAAGAGCCGCCAGAGCCTTGGGGGAGCAGAGAGGGAATTAGGAAGAGTCTAACAGCCCGAGATTCACCACAGTTCTGTTTCCAAAAAGCCCTCTGAACTAGTTCTGGGGGTGTGCCACTGTACACAACTTATCCCTAAGACATTGCGACACTCCGAGGAGCAGGCTGTGTTTGAGCCTTCCCCTCCCTCCCGGGCCACTTGCTGGAAGACAGGCAGAAGTAACTTCGCTGGAGTGGCCTTTGTCCCCTGACATCTCCACCCCATCTCAGCCAGGTCCCTCTCACCCCAAAAGGCCCCCTTTCTGCTGTGATCCTGCCTAGCTAGGAAGTGGGAACAAAGGCCGGAAGTGTGCAAGATAGCCAGCCAGGATGGCAGTGGGGTCCACCTGCAGAGGAAGGGGGTGTTGGGGAGCTGGTGCGGCTGTGACCCCCCTGGGTGACTGACACGGCAGTCTTGACAGCATAGATGTTTGCCTCCTCTTGGAACTTTCCAATATTTTTCTTATAGCGAATCCGCTTGTTGCCAAACCAGTTGGAGACCTGTGGGGGTGTGGAGCAGAAAGGAGGGTCAGGTGCACACCTTTCCCCCTGGTAAGCCCCTCAGTTGATCAGAGAGCTTTTAACCTGAAAACTACTCTCCCCCTCCCGGAGGCCTACCTCCCCATCCCCCCATACCTGAGAGACAGTGATTCCACACTTCTTGGCAAGCTCCTCCTTAGCCTCCTCACTAGGATACGGGTTACTCAGGTGGGAGTAGAAGTACTCGTTGAGGACCTCGGTGGCCTGTTTGCTGAAGTTTCGGCGTTTGCGTCTACAGAGGAGGGAGAATGGTGGTGAGGAGGCCGGCCGTCCCCGCGAGGCCTCCATCTTGCACCATGCTGGAGGGCTTCATGGTGGCCCCTGAGGCTGGAGGAAGAGTGGGAAGGAGCCCCACCTGGCATCCAAGAAGCGGGAACGCAGGATCATGACAGCCTCACAGGTGCTCTGCTTGAGCTGCATCTGGATGGCGCTGAACTTCCGATGGATGATGCTCACCATGCGCTCCATCTCCTTGGGAGCTACAGGCCGCGTGCGGCTCTGTTCCCTCAGCAGGTTCATGACGTGCGTTGTGAACTCATTACAGGCCTGCAGCCAGCATCAGGGAGCTGTGAGGAGGGGCCCTCCAGCCTTGGGGCTGCCCTGTCCTCTCACCCTCTCCAGCCTGCTCTCCTCACCTGCTCATACTTCTCCAGCTCCGAGTGGTAGATATGGCGGATCTGGGCAAGTTTGCTGCGATAGTCGGAGTGTTCGATGGAGTTGTCAGGGGACACGCCGCCCCCGGAGGCTGCCGCCGCTGCAGCTGCTGCTGCAGAGCCCCCTCCTTTCTCAGGCCCGGCCACACCCTCTGCCAGAAGCATGTTGTCCAGGCGCATCAGCTGTGGGTCCACCGGCTCCTCCTCTTGGGAGCTTCGAATGCTGAGGCCTAGCATGCAGGCGAGTAAACTTAGGGACCCAGGGAACCCACAGCCAGCTCGCAGCCCTCCTGCTGTCTCCTGGAGACCCATGTTTCCCTTTAGTTCCCTCCCCAGTTCCCCTTGGCAACTTCCCTAACCCCTAGTGTCCTCAGGGCCCTGAAATGTCAAACTCCTGGCCTGAGCCCTCTAAAGAACAGGGTTTAGTCCCCAGAGATGAGGAATCAGAGGGAGACCCACATACCGGTTTTCTCCTTGATCTCACACAGGACACTGAAGAGAGCAGGCTTCATGCGGTGGCAGTTGAGGGCATGTTTCCTTGGGAGGAAGGGGAAAGAACAGTTGAGGTACAGGAACAGAGTGGGGCAGGATGGGGGTACCCTGAGAGTGAGGTAAGCCTGGGAACAAGAAGGGAGGTAGAAAGTGGGGGTGGGGACAATGGATGGTGTTGGAAGGGTTTTTTGGGGAGCGATCAGCTCCTGGAATGTGGAGATGTGGGGATGCTGCTTGGCTTTCGGAAGACGGGGGTGAAGGTGCAGGCGGCAAGATAAAGGCACCGTGGGCACGCACGGGGCTGTGGGAAATGGACCTAGAAGGGGATAGAGGGGAATTTGGGGGTGACTGCCAACTTGAGGGTGACTAGGTAGATTTCAGAGGAAAAGAGATGGAGACTGTGAGAAGAGTCAGAGTTTGAGGTGTCAGAGACAGAGTTCAATGCAGATGTGTATGGAGGGTCCTGGGACTGAGCAAGGCAGGAGGCTCTGACGCTCCTAGTGTCTTGCTGAGAAGGGACCAAGGGCTGGGAAAGGACCCTTGGAGGCTGGCCCAGTGGTAGGAGCTTTGGGGAGGGCTGAGGTCTGGAGAGGATGGGGGTGGGCTGGGTGGAGAGTTAAGAAGACAGCAGAGCAGTTTCTTAGTCTGAGAGCCAGAATAGGGCTCTGGAGGTGGAAAGATGTTCCAGGGAAGTATGGGGGAATCAGTGAGAGGTTGGGGGGGGGGCAG
>PITA01029467.1:0-12127 GCA_004023965.1 Spilogale gracilis | reverse complement strand
ACCTCAGCTCACTTCGAGTTCAGCGCGCAGAAACTGGAAGCCTCTCTGGGAGATCAGGTGAGGACGCGGGGCCCCTGCTGGGCCCTGACTCCAGGGTTAGGGTCTGGAGCTGCCTCAGGGGTCAGCCTGACTGTGGCACCCACCGCGGGAGGACGGGGCAGCCCCGCGGGGCTGGCGTGTGGCCGCTCACGTGGCCTCCGGCAGAGACCGCACTGGCCCAGCTCTCGGGCTGGCACCGGGGGTTCGGGCAGCTCTGGGCGCTGAGCACGGCCGCCCCTGGAGAACTTGAGCCCAGGCCCAGGCAGTCCGCAGAGTGGAGCCCAGAGCTCACAGGCAGCCACGGTGTGGTCAGGGGGTACCACCGTGAGAACCATTTTCTGAGAAGCTCTCTGTCAGGACAAGCGTGGGGACCCCGTCCCCAGCTCAACACAGTTCTTCCCGTGGCCGCCTCTGCTCCTTCGGACCTGCCCAGTGGGCCCACCTGATGCCCCGTGAGGAGCCCCCACGAGCCCAGGAAATGTCAGCTCTGCCCGGCAGGCGATGGTGTGGGCGCTGGCCTCGCGGTTCCTATCTGCGTCCCCTGTTGGACTGGCCAGCACAGCCCGGCCTGCCCGCCATGCCAGCTCCCGGGAGGACATGGGCCTCGTGCTGCGCACGTCCCAGCCGGAGAGCCGGTGCTGGTCCCGGGAGCCCCGGCTGGCGGGGCGGGCTCACCGAGGGGAGGCCTCAGCTCCTGGCTCACGCCCGCACCCCCGTGGGCCCCGTGCCCCCGCCGCAGCGCCGCAGAGCCTCGGAGATGGCAGCTCGGGGCCGGCGGAGCGTCGTGCCCCTTCCCTGGCCCCGCAGCCCCCCTGGACAGCTTCTGAGGGTCCCAGCGGCCTCAAACACCAAGGCTGCCGTGTCGGGCAAGGGGCCCAGGCCCCCAGACGCAAGCCGGTGCCTGCTCCAGAGACGGCAGCTCGGGGCCACGGGGGTGGGAGCGGGGCCTGCAGCCATACATCGGCCACTGCTTTGCTGCGTCCTGGGCTCCCGCCTGGGGCGGTGAGATGCTTCCGGGGTGTCTGTCCCTCCCGGGGTGGTGGGGACCACAAGGCGCCGAGGCTGTGAGCCAGCATGTGCAGGCCTGGACGGGAGCACCCCTCTCTCCGCTGGGGGTTGGGGGGTGAAGGGCTCAGGATGCCAACCTCAGCCCGGCCCCTCCTCGGATGTGCCAGGGCCCTGGGGCTGAGTCACCCATATGGAGGTTTCTTGCCAGGGAGGGGGTCCCACAGCAGCCCCTCCTCCCAGCCCCGGGCCGCTTGTGATCTGGGGTGGCGGTCTGGCAGCACCCCGAGTTACCTGTCTGGCAGGGAAGGTCCGGGCACACAATCTGAGGATCTAGGAGCAAGGAGAGGGGCCGGGGCGCCAGTCAGTGTCCGCTGGCCAGACCAGGGGCCGGACGCCCCCAGCGGCCCCTTCCTCCCGGCCTCCCGTCCTCCTGCCCCAGCTCACCTGGGCACAGGACGTCCTCCATGTCGTCGATGAACTTCTCGGCCACCAGGTCAGAGAAGAGGGTCATGTTTCGCACCTGCTGTGGCTTGTCGCAGGCGATGGAGTAGAGGTTCTCGCTCTCGTGCCTCTCGTGGAACATGTCGCCAATGCCGATGGCCGTCACCGTGACGTCGTGGTTGCACAGGGCCCGCAGGTTGAGGTCATCGTCCCGGGGGTCGTGGCGGCCGTCCGTGATGACCACTGCGAACACGCGGGTCTTCTGGCGCCGGCTCTCCTTGATGAGCTGGTTGTAGGCGAACTTGAGGGCGGAGGGCGTCCAGGTGCCGCCGGCAATCCACTCCAGTTTCTTGACCGCCTCCTTGAAGCTGGACAGCGAGTCGATGTGCTCGTCGTCCAGCTGGATGGCCTCAAAGGTGCCCTCGTGGCTGTACTGCACGACGCCCACGCGGGTTCCTGTGGCGGCCAGGCCGGGCGTGAGGGCACCGCCCGCGCCGCCCACAGCCCCCACCCTGCACGCCTGCCACCCTCAGCGGGGCCCTCCCCTGCTCTGGGCAAAGCTGACACCCGTCCCTCCGCTGTCTGTCCGTCTGCCGCCTCCCGTGACCGGGCCTCAGGAGGTCCTGTCCGCCGGACTCCCTGCCCGTGCGTGGCACCTCCCGCCTCCCCCCTGCCCCACCACAGCCACCGCTGACCTGTCTCTGACTTGGGGTCCTTGGCAATGGCCCCCAGCCTGTTGACCACGTTGATGACAAAGTTCTTCTCCAGGGTGAAGTTGGTATAGCCAATGCTCTCGGAGCTGTCGATGACGAACACCACGTCCAGCGCCCCACATCGCTTCTCGCAGTCTGCGGGCCGGGCGCCGGGTCAGTGGCAGGGGCGGGCGGCTGGGCTGGCGGGGCCCAGACCTTGGGAGACCCGCCGAGGCCCTCGGCCAGGTGCCTGAGCGGGAGGGCGTGGCCCAGACGGACGATCCCCAGCCCTGGACAAGAGCCCTCCGGGGACACAAGGGCCCTCGCTCCTCCGCCCCTGGGGGCCCAGACTCACCGCAGCACCCGCACGTCTCCCTCACGTAGGTCATGACATCACACTCCTGCAACACAGGGGGGTCAGTCCCGGCCAAGAAAGCGAGCTCCCCGGAAGGGCCGAGGAGGGGCTCCAGGGACGTCTTCAAGCTCCTGCTGGCCTGGGCCTCTGAGCTCCCCATGGCTGCCCTTACTTTTCCATTTTAGGAGGTGGGGGGGCGAGGACTCCATCCCTGCCCGATACTCACCGTGAGGCCGGGGTCTCCAGGGGGGCCGGGCTCTCCCTGGAGGAGGAGGGGTGACACTGAGAAGAGCCCATGTCTGGGTTGAGGCCGGGCAGCCCCCACCCCCCGGGCACTGACCCCACAGTTCCTCCACCGACATGACCCAGGTTCGGGTGGCCCAGGGCTGGGACCTACCTCGGGTCCTGGGGATCCTCTTGGCCCCCGAGGGCCGGGCTCACCAGGGGGACCAGGATCTGCCTGAGGAGGGAGAAGGGTGGGTGGGCGGCGGCCTCACCCCTGGGCACCCACGCCCCACGCCCCACGGCCCCCACGCGCTCTTGGCCTTGGGTACTCACAGGCTCGCCCTTCTCGCCTTTCCTCCCGGGCTCTCCTTTGGTGCCAAAATCACCTCTGCCCCCCTGAGACACAGGACAGCGGTCAGCCTGGGGTGGAGGCCTCGACGGGGCCCCCCCAGCCCCAGCCAAGACCTCATGGAGTCTGCCGGGGCCACAGGTTGGGTTTTGTCAGAGAATCCTGGCGGTTGGGTGGGGTACACTGCAGCGTTTCGGGGTGGGGGGCACTTGGGCATTTGGCTGGAGTGTGGCCAGCAGGCTCAGAGCTCAGCTTAGGAAGCCCACGGTGGGGGTGGGGTGGGGGAGGGGTGTGCGGGCCTCCCCTCCCCCGTGGCTGTGGAGGCTTCCCCAGACGTACCTCAGGGCCGGGGGGCCCAGGCTCTCCTCTCTCTCCCTGGGAAGCAAGCACAGGTCACCCTGACTCAGCGCACAATCCGAAGCGCTGTCCCTGGGGCGGGAAACTGGCTCTCCTGGGGGCCCACAGATTTCTGGAAGCCCCTCCCGCCCCAAGGGTGGTCTCGGTCTGCACAATCTATGAAGCCACAAGCGCTGTGTGAACGTCACACGACCCGCCATGCCTGGGACAACTTCTGGGGCTCACTGCACCAGACGAGGGACCCCAGCTCCACCCGCCCTCACCTCATCCCCCAGGAGAGAGGCCCTCCCAGGAGCGGGCAGGAACCGTCGGGGCCTCCCAGGGCCTCCCAACCCCTGCCAGGACTTACCGGCGTTCCTCGGGGTCCCGGGTAGCTGAAGCCAGGCCTGCCGGGGTCTCCCTGCAGGGGGGGGGAAGGCCGGTCAGGGAAAGTCCAGTGGGGAGGAACAGGCTAGGTGGGCTGAGGACGAGGACGGATGGGGCTGGGGGGCTGGTCGGGGGGCCATGTGTGCAGGGCCGAGCCTCAGGCCATGCCTCCCCCGAGGGAGAGAGCAGGAGGGGCTGCCTGGTCCCCTCGGGTCCCCCACGCCAAGGGGGCCGAGCTGGCACGCTCCTGTCAGCCTTACTCGAGAGCTGAGTAGGGGCTCAGGCCCCCCGAGGCCAGTCTTGCCCAGAGGTGTAGAGGACGTACCTTGGGACCAGGCTGTCCTGACTCTCCGCGGGGACCAGCGTCGCCAGGGTCTCCCCGAGATCCCTGAGGGCAGAGAGAACACGGAGTCGGCGAGCTAAGCAGTGAGCACACCTGGCAACACTGCCCTTCTCTCCTGCTGTCCGGCGGGGACCGGGTAACCGCGTTCGCTCCCCTGGGTGCCCCATCCTGGCTCCCGGCTCCACACCCTGCCTCCCCCTCACTGCTCCCGGCTGGTACGGCGGGACCCCTCAGGGCAGGACGACGTGTGAGGTACACGGGGTGCCCCCTCCCGTGCTGCTGCCTGAGTATGTCGTGGGGACTGTGTCCCGGGGACAGGAGGGAGGGAGGGGACTGGGCCCCAGAGCCATAGGCCCTCCAGGGGCCCTGCTACTGACCTTCTTCCCGGGCTCTCCGAGGGCCCCCTGGGGACCTCTGGGCCCAGGCAGGCCTCGGTCTCCCTGAAAGAAAGGACGCCCTGCTGTCAATCACAGCAAATTAGGCAGGGGTGGGGGTGTCCGTGCCGGGCAGGGGAGCAGCCGGGCGGCCGGGCGGGTTCTGCCCCAGGCGGATGAGTGGCCTCACTTACCTTAGCTCCTTTGTTGCCGACCTCTCCGGCCAGACCCCGGGGACCCTCAGGGCCGGGGTCTCCCTGTGGGCAGAGCGGCCGCGTCAGTCCCGGGGACGTGGAGGGGCAGGGAGGGGAGGGGCTCACTTCACGCCCCGGAGAGCGTGACCCAGGAACTCAGCCTGCCTGAGCAGTCTCCTGCCCCAGCCAGGGCACTGCCACGCTTCTTCCCGAGGGGAAGCCCCCCCCCTCAAGCCCCTGACCCACATTTGGTGGGGAACTGTCTGCCCTCAGATTTGCCACAAAGACAAAGCCATCCCGAGCCAGCTGTGGGAGGTGCTGGGTGGAGCAGTGCGCAGCCCGCCCCACCGTGCTCGGCACTCTTGCAGCTGGCATGCCCGAGCCCCTCAGCAGCGAGCGTAGATGGGCATCACCCGTCTGCCTCCTGCCATCTGAGAACCTGCAGGGCCTGCGCCTACCCTTGCCAACGGCCAGGGACTGGGGGGTCACTTCTTGTTTTTTTTTTTTTTGTAGAGAATTTATTTATTTGAGAGCAAGAGTGAGAAACAGCTCAAACAAGAGAGGGGCAGAGGGACAAGCAGACTTGCCACTGAGCAGGGGTTTGATCCCAGGACCCCAGGAACATGACCCGAGTGAAGGCAGATGCTTCACTGACCGAGCCACAGGTGTCCCTGGTTCCAGGGCCCTGCCGACACCCTGGGGAGACCCTGGGGCAAAAGCAGCCAAGAGCCCCGTGCCCGACACTCACCTTCTCACCCTTGGGGCCGCTGCTGCCCGGGCTGCCCTTGGCTCCTGGGTCCCCCCTGCGCCCCTGCAGAGAGCAGGCGTGTGTGTGCAGGGGCCGGAGGGCGGGGCCACACGGACGCCCTGCTCCACCCTCCCCAACCCTCCTCAACCGGATGTCGGCTTTGGGGGAGGGGCCTGGTCCTCTGCGGGTACGTTAGGGTGCAGCCAAGGATTTAGGAGAGGAAGGGCTCCCGGGCAGCACGTAAGACCGGGTCAATCAGGAGTGTCAGTTGGTGTGACTGGGGCCCAACTCGGATCAGCTATCAGCAGGGTCACTCGGTCCATCTGTGGGCCAGGCCAGGCCTCGGGATGTTTCCCCTTTGAGGGTCAGCCCTGCCCTGAGACACAGGGGACAGGCTGCTGTGTGGGGCCCACGGAGTGCCTGCTCGGCCCTCAGGGTGTCTGCGGGGGCGACGTGGGGGCACGAGGCCAGTTCCCAGGCAGGGGTGCGGCCAGTCTGGGCCTGGCCGGCAGGGCTTCTACCCTACCCTGAGGGCCTCACCCGGGAAGCCCGGAGCAGGGTGTGTGCAGGAGGGCGGGGCAGGCAGGCCCGGCGGGGGTGGGGTGGGGTGGGGGGGCAGTCCGCCCCGGCCAGCTGCCCAGCTCCCGGCCCCAGGCACCCGTGGGGGCAGAGCGCGGACTCACAGGCTCGCCTTTGGGTCCTCGGGGTCCCGGTCCACCCTTGGCTCCTTTCACACCAGGACTTCCTGGGGACCCGTTGTTGCCTTGGTAACCCTGCAGAGAGGAGCCACGTCAGCCACACGAGGAGGGGCCCTAGCGCAGTGTGCTTACCCCCAGCCCGCCGCCACTGGGTGGGGCCACGTCTGCCTCGGGCTGTGGGGTGCCCCGGTCCCCCTGCAGCAGGGGCGGAGGGGCTGGCCAGGGTGCCGGGGTCCTTACTCCCCCCTCCCCCATCTGTGCCGGAGGCCACGGCTGGTGTGTGGCTGGGGGGCGGGGAAGCAGGGACCAGCCAGGGGCGCTCGCCTTGCTCCCTTTGGCCCCGTTGTCTCCTGGGGGTCCTCGGCGTCCCGGGCGGCCAGCATCTCCCTGAAAAGGTTTGAGAAGTCGGCCTCACATCCCTGAGACGCTGCGACAGAGAAACCCGGCAGACCCAGGCCCCATCCCAGGGGCTGCCTTCTTGGGAAGGGCTGTCTTCCTCCTCCTCCAGGGGCCTGGGCAGCCAGGACGTGCAGGCAGAAGGGCCACGGCGCCCGAGACCTTGGCAGAGGGAACCCTGCGAGGCCCGGGAGGACGGTGGTTCTGCGGCTGGGACGAGTGGCCGCTGCGCAGCCGCCACACCAGACGCACCGTCCTGAGCCAGCCGCAGACGGGCCTTTCGGGCAAGGCACCGTGCCCCCCCCCGAGCGTGAGCACCGTGCAGCCCCGGACGTGAGTGCCAGGGACCCTCAGGCGGGGCGCTCGCAGGCCTCCTACTCCCGAGGGCCATTTGCAGGGACAGGCCCTCTGCGGGGCTTCCTGGCCGGGATGCCCCCGTACCCCTCAGAGGCCTGGTGCTGCCCTCGCAGGCCTATCTCCGTGGCTGGGCGGCCTACCTTGAGGCCCTGGTCCCCCTGCTCCCCAGGGCTGCCGGCTTCCCCTGCGTATCCATCAGGGCCCTGCAAGACAGGGTGACAGGGCTGTTCAGGGCCCTTGCCCAGAGCTGTGCGGGGCTTTCCCCAGGGGCCCCGATGAGCAGAGGTCCCGTGTGGGCGAAGTGCTCCGCCTGGGTCTGGGACCCACCCCTGGGACTCCCGGGAGCACCGCCCCCGACCTGCCCCCAAAGCCCCCAAGAGTGTTTCCTCACCGTGAGACCACAACTCTGGCTGAACCCTGGGTGGGGGTCAGGGACGGGCAGGAGAGAGGCTGATGAAAGGGCCCACGCCAAGGGACTCCCTGCTTCCTCCCTGCAGCTCCAGGGGCTGGCCAGCACCCTGCCCCCCCCCCCCAAGATCCTGCGTCTCCCGGAGCCGGGAGTTGAATCCAAGGAGGAGCTCGAGCTGGCCTTACCCGACTCCCAGGGTCTCCCTTGCAGCCAGGAGGCCCGATGCGTCCCAGCTTGCCCTGGAGAAGAGGGGAGCAGAGGGGGCTCAGGGTCTTGCACCCATGATAGGCGGATGTGTGGGGACAGTCCCCTCTGCATCACTCCCAGCGGGCACCCAGCTGTGTGTTTCCGGGGGTCTCTCTGTGGGTGGCCGGAGTTCCTGGGACGGGCTGGAGCACGAGTGCTGCCCGCAGTCAGGCGGGATCTGGGCTTCCCAAGCACAAGCTGAGGAACTCCTGCGAACTGGTCCTCAGAAGCAAACGTCCACGCTGCCTCTTGCCAGGTTCTTATCTGTCCCGTGTCCCCGGCTAGGTGCCAGTGGGGGCCGTCCAGCCACAGGCCGTGGGCAGTGGCCAGGGGCCCCAGAGGCCCCAGGTAAAGGACCCTGCTCCCTCCTGTGTCAGAAATGCTGCCGTGGCCCTGGCCCGGGGAGGGAGCCCGAGACGCACTCTACCTTCTGTCCATCGGTCCCGTTCTTGCCAGCCAGGCCAGGAGCCCCCTGGAGGGAGAGGTGTGACCGTCAAGCCTCCGGGCGGCAGGAAGGTGGGGTGCCCTGCCCATCGGCCCACGTGGTCCGCTCACCTTCCGCCCGTCGGCTCCAAATTCACCCTGTGTGGGAGGAAAGCGAGGCCGGTTAGCTCGGCGTCTCACAGACGGCTCTCCCTCAGGGGCCCAGGTCTGCCTCGGACAAAGAAGAGGCCAGAAGGACCCCGGAGAGGGAACCCCCATGACACCAGATGCTGGGCCCCGGTCAGGGCCACAGACGCGCCCACGGACGCCGCTGGGGGCTGGGCGATGTCACAGTCTCACCTTCTCTCCTTTGAAACCAGGAACACCCTGTGGTTGGAAGGAAGGAAGAGCGGCGTCAGTGTGGGGTGCACGTGCCGGCACCCCTGACTCGGGGAGAGCCGGGCTGGCAGCAGCCTCCGGGGCGGGGTGGGGGGCTCTGTTCAGGGACAACATTCACTACAGGCTCTTGGCTTCTTGGGTATGGGTGAAGGGGGCGGGCGGGCCGGAGACACCCTGACCCCATGCCCCCCCCCCCCCAGCTACGGGGGCAGCGCTGGGAGCAACTTGCCTTGGGTCCTGGGAATCCAATGGGGCCTTCGATGCCTGGGTCTCCCTGTGGAGAAGAACAAAGAGCCGTGGCTGAGCCCCAGTCCTGGGGAACTGGCACCAAGGGGGCAGGGGTGCAGGGGACACTCACCTGTCGTCCCTTCTGCCCAGGCTCCCCTGGCTCGCCCATGTTGCCCTTGGCACCCTAAATGCAGATCGAGGAGAAAGAGGTGAACTAAGGCAGGAAGCAGACAGGAGGGCAGAGGCTTCTGAACCGGTGTGGCCTGCTTTGGGGGCTCCTTTGTGTCCCCTCAGATGCCACTGTAGGCGCCCCTCCCATGGGAGGGCCACGGCCACAAAACTGCCTCATCAGGGACCCCCACGCCTGGGCTGTGGCAGGTGACCATGTCACCAAGGACGGGGGGGGAGCATCTAGCTGGTGACCCGGAGGACGGGGGTCTACACCCCAACTGGTCTAGACAGCTCCTTCCAGATTTAGAAAGAGGGAGACGGGAAGCCATGGAGGGATCACTCCAGACGGGCTTCTCTCCCCAAAGGCTCGTCCCCTCCTCTGCCTTTACTTGCTGCTTCTGCCCGAGCTCGCAGGGTCTCGGCACGCTGGCGGTGAGCTTTGGAAGGAGTGGGAGCCCTGCGTGGGGCAGGAGCCCTGCGTGGGGCAGCAGCCCGCTGGGCTCTCTGCTTGAGCGAACTTCCCTGCTCTACCGGGACGCTGCAATGGCAAAGCTAGTAATAAAAGAGCATTTCTACTTTTCTCAAAATGCCATTTAAGAGGAAGGAGATTAAATGGAATGTCAGTTCTTCCAGGGTCAGAAGGGTTGAGGCCATTCCGGGTGCACATGGCCCCATGTTTGGAGCTGAAGATGGGGGGAGGAGGGGGGGCTCCTGGCAGCTGGGATCCTGAGCGGGCTGGGCGTCTTACCTTCTGTCCACGGTAGCCCTTGGGGCCGAGGGGCCCGGGGATCTCCAGACAGCTCACCTTGTAGCACTGAAACAAGAAGCAAGGGGGGCTGAGGACCCCTAGGCAGTGGGCCATCGGGGGCACGGGGCCAGACACAGGGGCAGACTCGGGAGGTGCCCAGGAGGGCCCCGGACCCACGGGCACTTGGCCAAGTGCGGGAGGACCAAGACTACACAACAGCTGATGGTGGGAAGGATGAAAGAGCGCTCGGCCAGGCCCTGCTCACACTCGTGTGGAACTGCCAGGCGTGTGAGCTGCTGGGCCAGGGACGGGCGTCTTCGTGAGGGCCTCGCTGAGTGGGGGGAACTGGCGCGCCACGGGCCACCCGCCCGGTTCCCCTGAGCCTCGACCCTCATCCCCTTGGTGTGCACTTGGTGAGGGACCCTAACACCAATCCCTGGGTTTAAACAGCCTGGTTTCGGCGGGGAGCCCTTCATCCAAACTTAGGAGTCTCAGGCCCGACATGGGGCACAGGGGTCTTGCTCCCTGGCCGCCTCCCATTTGTCCTAGACCCGCGGGAGCAGCAGGGGGCTGGTGCAGTGATCATCTCTGCTGGGTCAGCGCCTCTCCCCAGCCCGGCGGCAGGGCCGGCAAACGCCTCTCACCTCTCCATAGGCTTCATGTTTCTGCGGAAAAGACAAAAGAGCGCTACTTAGCGGGAGCCTGAGATTTGGGTGAGAATGCCTGGTCTTACCCTCACAGAGGGGTAAACTACGGCCCAGAGCAGGGCACTGCACAGTGCGGGAGCGGGTCTCAGGGCGCTGGCCTCCACAAACCCCTCCCGCGCCGTCGGTGGGCGGGGCCGCGGCTCACCATGACCTTGATGATGCGGTTGATGGTGTCCTGGTCGGTCTCCAAATCCGGACGCACCGTGGCGTAGTTGTTCCGGTAGAGCTCCAGGGGCATGCTGGCCATGTCCCGCAGACCCTGCTCGTTCGGGTTCTGGTCCGGGGCCACGGTGAAGATCCGGATGCCCTCCTCGCGGGCCCGCTCGGCCTGCAGCTTGATGCCCCCGCACGGGCTGCCGGTGACGTAGCCATCCGTGATGACCACCGCGAAGTGGACCCCGCCCTTGGCCTTGAGCTGCCGGATCTCCTGGGTCATGTTGGCCAGCGCGCAGTCGGTGAAGGTGCCCTTCCGGATGGAGACGATGTTCTCCAGGCTCTTGGTGAAGGAGGCCCGGTCGCTGTCCGGCGGGCTGAACACCTGCACCACGTCGGAGAAGTGCAGACCGCCGTAGCGCCAGCTGAGGGCCACCTGGCCCAGGTAGGTCTCGTCCTGCAGCTGGCTGACGAACTGGCGCACGAACTGCTTCATGTGGTACAGCAGGCTGTCGATGGGGGACTGCATGGTGACGCTCTCCGACGTGTCCAGGACGAAGTACACGTTGATGGGGCAGTCGGCCTTCTCTGGGGGGCACGGGGCAGTCACTGGCCAGCCCGGGCGGGGGGGGGCGGGGGGGGCGGGGGGCCTGTGGTGCTCACGCTCCTGCTCCTGCAAGGGATTCTGGCCCCGCCCCCCCCACGGGCCCCGCCCCCCACGGCCCCGCCCAGCCCCGCAGCCAATACCTGGGCAGCTGTTTCTGTCGGAGGGGCTGGGGGAGATGACCTCCTGCTGCTGGGCATGGAGGGCCCCCAGGAGCCCCCAGAGCAGGAGGGCACAGCCAGGGCCTCGGAGCATCCTGGCAGCACCCTTACACCTCGGTGTCCTGCAAGAGGAGAAGCAGCCCACTGTCGCCAGCGCCCCGTGCCCCTCCGGGTTCTCAGAGCGCCCTCCCAGACGCTGGGGGCAGCCCACAGTGGGGCCGCCGGCCTTGGGGAGACGCCCTTTTCCCTTGCCCCAGGGAGTACCCGCACACACTTAGGGGACGCTGAGGCTGCAAGCTTTGGGCTTGATTGTGGGTGGGTTTCCAAGGTTACAGCCTGTCTCTGCCCTGGGGGGGGGGGCGCCAGGGCTGGATGCCCTAAGCAGGCAGGTGCAGTCTCTGAAAGTGAACTGCTGGTGGCGGCCTGGGTGACCACAGAGCACTGTGGGGGGGCTCAGCTGGCGGTGACGTGGGGGGGGGTGCTGGTAGGCAGCGAGTGCTGCTCTGTTGGGGGGACAGCTGCCACAGATGGGGGTGGGGGTCCTTTCCCAGAGTGGGGTGCCATGTCCTGGCACATCTCGATGGGAATGGAGGGTTCCCTACTGCTGGCTGTCCGCCTAGTGACCAGATTCGGGGAGACCAGGGCACGGGGAGGGGGCTGGGCAGGCTCTGGGGACCAGGTGGGAGACAAAGGGGCTTATCCTGGTGAGGCTGTTAGTTCACGCAAACACCGCTGCCTCCTGGAGTCTCCAGAGCCGGGGCAGAGCAGTGCAGCACAGGGACAGCTGCTAGTGAGCCCACAGGTAGGCCGGGCCCTAGGGGGACTAGGGGAGGGGTGCCTGGCGAGCTTGGGGACCTCAGGGGACTGGGGGAGGCGGTGCCTGGAGAGCTTGGGGACCTCAGGGGACTGGGGGGAGGCGGTGCCTGGAGAGCTTGG
>PITA01029466.1:0-17848 GCA_004023965.1 Spilogale gracilis | reverse complement strand
AGGAAAGGATGTTCAGGTGAGATAATCAGTGCAAGTCACTGTTGCATCGCTGACATTGAGACTTGGCCTTCTGGTTTTACCTCAACGCCAAGGGGCTTCATACTGTTAGTTACAGCTTTAAACACCATCCCCCGCCTTAGATCAAGTGGATGATCCTTGAGGAAAGGACCCATTTCATCCAACTCTGGGCTCTCTCTAGAGCCTAGCAATACTAATAACTCATATTCACAGATTTGTATTTTGAGCCTCATCTCAGAGACCATTTTTCTCGGTGGCACCCCCACCCCCACCCTGCGGAAGCAACCACTCACTCTTCCTTGCCCTCCGCACGGTTCTCCTATGAGATATGTAAGCCCTACCTGCAACGCGTGGACCCAGAACACAGGAGGCCCTTCATAAATGTTCACCAAATGAAACTTTTTTTTTTTTTTAATTTTTTTGACAGCGAGAAATACAGCTAGAGAGGGAACACAAGCAGTGGGAGTGAGAAAGGGAGAAGCAGGCTTCCCGCCGAGCAGGGAGCCCGATGTGGGGCTCGATTCCCGGTCTCCGGGATCATGACCTGAGCTGAAGGCAGTCGCTTAACCAACTGAGCCACCCAGGCGCCCCGAATGAAACTTTTATGTGAGGCAGTGCAGTTTCTCAACAGGGTTGCTACGCCTTACTTAAAAAAAAAAAAAAGACCTCATTTTTAGCTTTAGCACATACTGAGGCAAATTATTTTGCGACAGTATGACAGAGGGGAAATGGAGAACGGAGAGCACAGGTCTCGGCTCTTTAGCCGTATCCACTTCACTTGCTGCCCTGGATATACCGTGTTCTAGAGCCTCCAAATGTTAATGTATATATATAACATCATTCAGTACAAATTATGATTCAGTTGATCTCGGGTAGAGCCCAAGATTCTGCGTTAGCAAGCTCCCAAGAGATGTTGAGGACACTGAATCTACGGACCACACATCTGAGTAGCAAAAAGTTGCAGACAGTTCTGGTGTAAGTCTGCCCATTTAGAAAGATGTAACACATAGATTAAAATAGCGAGAGATAAATTCACAGAGTGCTAATGCTAGTTATCTCTGGGTTTCTCCTTTCCACTTTTCCATAATTTCTAAGAATTTTATCATGATTCTTGCTGATGGAAATAAAATTTTAAATCCTATATATACAACTTCACTTAGAAACTGTACATTTAGACATTTCTACTCTGCACGGCTACATCTTTATTTAAGCCACAAATATACTTAACAGGACTAGACTGGGAAGAGAACAGGTTGGCGAATTAGCAATTCCCTTTCTCCTCATTTTAACACTTAGATTAACATAAAACAGCAATTATCTTTAACAAACAGTCACCGCCAGGAGCATTGTTTTTCTCAGGTCCCCTTCCCTTAAAAGAAAGAGAAAGAATCCATTCAGTTGGAAGACAATTAAAAGGCAACCCAAATTAAGGGCAGAAGGAAAAACAAGCAGGCACTACACACTGAATCTTTTCCAAGTGGGTCAATGGAACAGCATCAAAGTCCAAACAGAGGTGGAAATACATTTCCCCAGAAGTGGCAGGGCAGACTGAGTTGCACTACAAGGCTAAATGCAATCATTTAAAGTAGCACTCACCGTGCACCTGCCAGCGAGGTGGAAAGAAATGATCCCCATGGGAGCCCCACTTCCACAGTGTAACAAGGAGACGTCATTAGGAAAAGGCAATGAGAGGGTGCCCCTTTGGAGGAAAACTCTCCCCAATACCTATCTTCTTCTCTTGCATAAGAACCTCACAGCTGGCCAGGGTACATTCTGTGAGTCTTAGAAGTGCATCAGGGAGGTGGGGGGAGGGGGGATGCACTTTGCACACCCACCCCAGGACTTACAACAATTCAAACACTTGCCTAGCCACAGGTGTATGTGATGGGGGGGGGGGGTACACAGACGGTACAAAACCAAAGGAGGAGGCCCAGTGCCCCAGCACTCACAAGGTTCTGCCTCCTCTGCTTTCCAAATCTCTTCCAAATTCCAGGGAAGACATTCCCATTGCAAGGGTCAGGTGTTCATACCACAATCCCACCCACAGTCCCGACAGACTTTCTGCCTTCCAGAAATATTGTGAAACTCACTGTGAAATTACCGACAGGGATTGGAACCAAGTGTCCAAAGGCTCATTGAGACAAGGTAACCAAAAATCATTTCTGCATGTCTACACAGAACGATTCGAGATGTCTTTTCACATTGGGGAAGTTTCCACACTGGGCTCAACCAAAATTAGCGTGTCACTGTATCTCTACTGAATTCTGAGTCCAGTGCTGGTCTCCCCAACTCGAGTAGGCAAGACACACAGTGATTTAAGACTGCGATCACTTGAGATTTCAAAACTAACATCCAAGTCATCATCTTGATGGGGGAAATCTGAATTTATTTTGACTTACATTTATTTATTGATATTCAGTATCAATAAAGCCAGCTTCCTTATTTCTTGGGAGATGCATGCTAAAATATTTCAAGGTAAGATGTTATGATATCTAGAACTTATTTTTAAATGGTTCAGCAAAAGATAACCTATGAGAATTTATATAGATGGTAGGGAAGAATGTTAGTAATTATTAAAGTTAGGGGCACGTGGATGGCTCAGTCAGTTAAGCGTCTGCCTTGGGCTCAGGTCCTGGGATTAAGCCCCGCATTGGCCTCCCTGCTCAACAGGGAGCCTGTTTCTCCCTCTTCTCCCCACCTGTGCATTCTCTGTCACTGTCTCGCTCTTAAAAAAATAAAATCTTTGGGGCGCCTGGGTGGCTCAATTGGTTGAGCGACTGCCTTCGGCCCAGGTCATGATCCCGGAGACCAGGGATCGAGCCCCCACATCGGGCTCCCTGCTCCACTGCTCGACGGGAAGCCTGCTTCTCCCTCTCTCACTCCACCTGCTTGTGTTCCCTCTTTGACTGTGTTTCTCTCTGTCAAATAAATAAAATCTTTAAAAAAATAAAAAATAAAATATAATCTTTAAAAAACAGTTATTATCATTAAAATTAGATGGAGGTTCTATGGATGTTCATTGTGGTATCCATTCTACTTTTTTCTATATTTGAAAACTTTTAAAAGTTTAAATGTATATCAGTCTATCATGAGCACTGGGTACTATGTAAGAACAACAAATCACTGACCTCTACTTCAAAAACCAATAATACATTATATGTTAATTGAATTTAAATTTTAAAAATGAAAAATATTTAAAAATAAATTTATACTAGTCAAATATACTTATGACCTAATAGTTTTATCTCCCTTGTCGTACTGTCGCCCTACCACCTTACACTATGGTCCATCTACAGTAAATAATTTTCTTTCCTCCAGAAGACCTTTTCTCAAGCCTTCCCACTCTCTGTACCTTTGTATTATAGTGTATTATAGTCTCTCAACCTGGTATTTTCTTTTGCCAGTCACTGTGCCTGTGGTTAGAGCAGACTTAATCCTTTTAGGTCAATCTCAAATGCTGCTTTGCCCAGGAAAAAGTTCCTAACTACCCCTCTTTCGCACACCACAACTTTACACATCTTCCTTTTCTGACTCCTCGTCACACTTGGCACAGTCCATCCCACACCGTCGAACTTGAAGCTGACTTTGACCAACAGCTCCCCACGTGTGAGGCCCTGTCTATACACTCTCACACGCATTCTTTCATCTACTCATTTTATTCCTCCCCTAGGGAGGCAGGAACTGCTACTACCCTTTCCTCACAGGTGCAAAAATGGGCTCTGAGAGTCTGGGTGACTCGTACAAGTCCCGAGGGTAGTAACAGGCACTGGTGGGCTTCATCCAGACGTAGCCCTCTCTGCTTATAAACTCGCCAACACTATGGTGAATCATTAGCCAGGTGGCTGGATCCTTCCCAGCCACACTCTAACAGCTTCAGGTCACGCAGAGCATCTGATTTGTTAATTCGCTCAACAGAAAACTAGTGGAAAGCCACTACTGTCCGAAACAGCAATGGGACACAGCGGTGAGTAAAAAAGGACAGTTTCTAATCCAGGTATAAACAAGGAAAACTGAACACACTACAGACTTTGGTCTCATCGCTCTTGGTTGATTCACAGCTAACAAATGCACCGAAGTAATATAAAATGTTAACCATGGGGAAACGAGGTAGGGAGTACTGAACTGAGTCCTACCTTCTCCATTTTTCTGCAAATCTAAAAATATTCTAAAAAATAACGTCTATTTTTTTTTTAAAAAAAAAGGAGAGAATGACGATGAGGGTGGTTTTCTGGATTGGCTCATAAACTTCCGAAGAGTGGTCTAGCCCTCTCCAGCACACGCATGGGGTCTACTCTGGGAGTGACATGGAACTAGAATGTCTGACCAAAGGTGGGGCATAAATCTCATGCATTCCTATCCCTCCCCTCATACAACCACAACATGTTTCAGGCTCCAAGTTCTCCAGCTTAATTCACGACATTTTATTCATCCCCAGGAAGGGATTTATCAAATCTCCTCCTTCTCTAAGTCAATCCAAAGTTCTTCAAGTCTCAGAAAGACTTTAGGAAGTTAAAAAAAAAATTTTTTTAAAGCATTGATACTTATTTTCGTTAAAAAAAAAAAAAAATCAGAGTCCTAATTCCCAAGTTCTGTATCACCATCTCAAACCCAGGACTTCAGGCGACACATTCAACCATTTCACACATGGTTCTTCCCTAAAGACGGGAACTCCGCCTTTTTCTGTGCAGGGACCGCTCCCCATTATGAGAGCTGACCCTCTCCACTGCATTTATGAGATTTGCTAGACTCCTACACAGAAAGACCTTCCTGAGTAGAGCTAGCCTAATGTCACCATAAGTAACAGTAATTCTTTGTGAGCTCACCCTCCTGGAAAACTACAGAAGAGCGTCTCAGACATGCAAACATTTAACAGACACCATCCGATAATACTAAGCACAACGGTAAGTAAGAGTATTAAGAGTATTTTATTGTTTGTGTGCATTTTATAATTTAGCCTCATAAAAGTAGTGTGATAGGGGTGGGAAAGACAACGCTGTTTTATAGATAAGCAAAACTGACGCTTATACTTGAAGTCAGAACTCCTTCAAATGCACCATTGATCGGTTCCACTCAGGATCCTTCAAGGCCTGGCTGAGTGCCAGCTGTGTTTTTGCTCTCTCCAGCCAGAAAGACAGGACCTCTCCTGCCCTGTAATTTTCCACAGTACTCTCCTCATCCTGTAGGCCGTCTCTCTTTCTCTGCAGTTCACATATCTGTTCATGCATCCAATCTTCGAGCAGAATTAATTAAACCAACTCCGGACGAGGGCGCTGGCTCACTCATGCAGACCCCTCCTAAATGTTAACACAATGCCTCACACAGTGGGGGCTCCCCAAATCCAGTGTCCCCTGACCACATGAGCTGATTCTCTGCCGCACAGCATAGCCATGGGGAAAGGCCATGAAACAAAAACATACACTGTTCTGGTTCTTGAAAACTAATGGGAAAGTTCAAGACAACTTTTTTTCCTTGACCTTAAAGCACATAAATTACATTTATGTTTTATAACATGGCTGATAACCATAAACAGAAAAATAGAGTTTTTGTTTTCCCCACGAGTCCTCCGCTGGGCTTCCAACTTGGGGCCAAGAACATTCAGGAAAGTGCCACAGGTCTCAGTTTTCATCCAGACTCCAGAAAGGGAGGAGAGGAAAATTCATTTTGCCATCCTTATAGCTTAAGTTCCTCTTACAGGAATCACGCTCAAGAAAATAACACCGAAAGGGCGCCTGGGTGACTCAGTTGGTTGAGCGACTGCCTTCGGCTCAGGTCATGATCCTGGAGACCTGGGATAGAGTCCCACATCGGGCTCCCTGCTCGGCGGGAAGCCTGCTTCTCCCTCTCTCACTCCCCCTGCTTGTGTTCCCTCTCTGGCTGTGTTTCTCTTTGTCAAATAAATGAAATCTTAAAAAAAAAAAAAAAAAGAAAAGAAAATAACACCGAAGACTGGCTTGGGCATATTTTTCTTCCTACAGACTTGTTGGCCATATTGACCATTTTATTAGAACTTAAGGCTCTCAGAACCGAAATCAAATGAAAAGTCAAATATTGACAAAAGATCAAATCACGAAAAAAAATTCTTTTCTGCTCCCTGGTATGAAATAAGAAGCTCCTGACCTCACACACAGAGTGACTAAGTCCGAGTTAACCACTCCTGCCTGAAAGGAAACCCAGGCTTCTAGAGCGCCCGGACATCACAGAAGTTGCTGAAAGAAGCAGTTTACTGAATGGTACTTTTGTGTCTTCAAAGTTTTTATATGTCCACCGGTGGAAAACTAAAACCGTCTGGATCAAAGAGGCTAAAATTCGATGCTTGCTTTGTTTGTTTTGAACCAGAATAACCAAAATTGAAACAGAAGCTCACGGAGGTTTTAAATTTCTGCCTCAGTATTTTTCCTTCTGTAAAAGAGACTTAAAAAAATAATAAAATGTTTAATTCTACCATCAGTAATACATGTGCTTTGAGGGTTTTTTTTAATCAGGAATGAAAGATGGGATGTATAGAGTTATCCAAACGCTCCCCTGAGGGTCCCACGGCATAAGCTATACACCCGAACACCGCAGAGAGAGTAAGAAATGTCCTCAGACTTCAGTTAATGAATTGCTTCTCTGCCCTCCCGGCAAAGTGATCACAAAATACCAGAGGGGACTTAAGGTTGTGTGTGTGTGTGTGTGTGTGTGTGTGTGTGTGTGTACATCCATGTTTGCCTGTGCTCATCTGTGGTGTGTCTGGGTGGTGTTAGGGTGGGGAAGGGCAAGCAAGAGAGAGCTGGAATGCATAAAAAGTACCTTAAGTATCTCTTAAAACCCCACATTCCACTCCTTCCTTTGTTTTCCACTCTTCCTCGATCCAAGATGCTGACCCACTTGCAACAGGCTCCCCTGCCCTTTGGCTCCTGGCTGGCTTTGCCCAGTGGAGAGGTTCCCACAGGTGGGTGGACACCCACAGGAGAGCAGAAGGAAGAAGCATGATCCCCTCCCTGCATGGTCCCATTGGTCACGAGTCCTGTCGGGTGGACCCCTGCACAGAGCTATCTCCCTGTAAGTGCTCCCTCCCTTAACCCCTCAGGCCCCAGTGGAAGGAGTTTGGCTGCTTCTACCCTCAGAGCACCACATTAATCTAGTATTTCCCCTAGACCCTGCCCAAGTTCCCGGTTTGCAACGTGCCACCTATTTCCTGATGGGACCCAGACTGATACGGAGACCTAAAACCTTTGAATCCTCACCTAACAAGACAGTGCCCTGTCATTACTACTGTTCTGATCCCAGTTTTACAACAACCTTCATCTACTATGTCAAAGAAGAGTCACTCTACAATATTGCAGGACTTTTTATAGCTAATTGTTTTGGCTGCTATACGTATATGTTTTTTGCTTTTTTTTTAATCCCCAAATCGCATCATGAGCAATAAACAACACAGCAGAGGAAATACCCCTACAGCTTAAGTGATCCCTCTGTTCAGCCTTGTTAAGTATAACTGACACACAGAACCGTAAGACATTTAAAGTGTACGTCGTGCTGATCTGGTGTAGATCTACACTGTGAAGGAATTCCCCCATCTAGTTAATGACTACATTCCATCACCTCACGTATTTATTTATTTAATCCCCACCCCTCGTTTTTTGGTGAGAACATTTTAGTTCTACTCTCTCAGCAAATGTCAAATACACAGTACAGTATTATCAACTAGAGCCCCCACATGTCACAGTAGAGCCTCAGACCTTATTCACCTTACCAACCTCTCCCTAGCTCCATCACTCCCGGCCCCCAGTGACCACTTTTCAAAACACTCTGAGTTTGACTTTCTAAAAAAAAACAGATTGCACATGAGTGATATTCTGTAGTCCATGTCTTTCTCTGTCTGACTAACTCCACTTAGTATCATACCCTAAAGGGCCATCCATGTTGCAGCAAATGATCGGATTTCCTTCCTTCTCACGGATGACTAGAAATATCCCATTGTAGATACAGAGACCACATCTTCTTCATCCACTCATCCATTGATGGCCACTTGTGCTGCTTCCGTATCTGGGCTGCTGTGAGGAACACTGCAGTCAACATGGCAGCACACAGATCTCTTTAAGAGATCATCTCTGGTGGCGCCTGGGTGGCTCAGTTGGTTAAGCAACTGCCTTCGGCTCAGGTCATGATCCTGGAGACCCGAGATCGAGCCCCACATCGGCTCCCTGCTCAGCGGGAAGCCTGCTTCTCTCTCTCTCACTCCCTCTGCTTGTGTTCCCTCTCTAGCTGTGTTTCTCTGTCAAATAAATAAAATCTTAAAAAAAGAGAGAGAGATCATCTCTTTCCTTCAGATATGAAGCCAGAGGTGGGGTTGCAGGATCACAGGATGGTATTTCTAATTTTTTGAGGAACCTCCATGCTGTTGTCCATAGTGGCTGCCCCAAATACATTCCCACCAACAGTGCACAAAGGTTCTCTTTGTTCTCTTGCCAGCCTTTATTATCCCCTGTCTTTTTGCTTAAAGTCATCCCAACAGGTGTGCTATCTCATTGTGCTTTTGATTTGCATTTCTCTGATGCCAAGCGATGTGGAGCATCTTTTCAGGTACTTATTGACCAACTGTGTGTCCTCTTTGGGAAAACATCTCTGCAGCTCCCCTGCCCATTTTTAAATTGGATTGTTTGGTTTTGAGCTATTGAGTCATAGGAGTTCTTTATATATTTTGGATAGTAACCTTTTTATCCGAGACGTTTTTTGCAAAGATTTTCTCCCATTCGGTAGGCTGCCTTTTCATTTTGTGGATGATTTCCACGTGCAGAAGCTTTTTCGTTTGCTGTGGTCCCCCTCGTTTAAGTGAACCTTTTAAAAACCTAAGTCGGATCAAGACAGGTCTCTGCTCAAAACCCTGTCATCTCTCTTAGAATTGACCATTTTTAAGTCCTCTTTCTGTCCTGCCGCACCTTCCGTGACCTACTCCTCACTCCACCCCCATAAGCGCTGTGCTTCACCTCTGCCTCACTCTTTCCTTTGTTTGCTCTGCTCCTGCCCAGAGGACAGACTTACTGTTTCTGGAATGGGCCAAGTCCGCTCTCACCTGAGGGCCTTTGCCCTCGCAGGTGTGTCCACCTAGAATGCCACCTCCTGGGTCTTCATGTCACCGCATGTCACTGATTCCCGCTCCCCTGTAATGGCCCCAGAGGGCTTTGCCTGTCACCACCTCTCAAGTAGCCCTCTCTTTCCTCCAGCTCTCTTTCTCTCCCCTTGATTCGTCTTCACTGGGCTTATTACCCTGATGTGTCACATATTTATCTGTTTATGGTCCATCTCCTCCCATGAGAACGCACGGTCCCGAGGGGGGCCCTGTCGGTGAGGACTACTGCTGATGCTGACTGCCTCCAACAGTAGGTGACACACCGCTGGCACTCATTAAATACAAGTTGACTACAGGAGGGATTTGGCCAGGAAAAAATTTTGTGAACTGCCCGTCGGCTTTCTTCCCGACTGCAGTAAAACATTCAGTGGCCATCTTTCGGAGATGCCACAGAAGGAAATCTGTATAAATTAAAAGGTGAGTTAATGGGATAACCTGCCATCCTGTGTGAGGTTTCCACGCTGCAAATGGAAACCCATCGGATACACAGTAAACAAGAAAACAAAATAGGAATGAATTTAAATGACCGTTTAAACGAGGGCAGCACAGATTTCCTGTAAAGGAGCAGAGAGTAAATAACTTGCACTTCGCCGGCCACAGAATCTCTGTCACAATTCCGCAGCCCTGCTGTCACAGCACGATGGTGGCCAGACACAACACATAAATGAATCAGCGTAGCTGTGGTCTAATAACCCTTCACTTCTGGACACTGAAAGATGAATTTTATATCATTTCCAGGTTTCAAAGAATATGCTTCTTCTTTTAATTTTTTTTTTCACTGAAACATGTGAAAAATATTCTAGGTTCATGAACCACATAAAAACAGGCAGGAGGCCAGATCTGGCCTCTCAGCTGTGGTTTGCTGACCCCTTGATTTAAATCATTCTTAAAGGTGGCTTTTTTCTACAGATAAAATATACTCTGGTCCCTGAATCTGTTGGATATTCGACAATTAATTAAGCATGGAACAATCACATTTGTTAAAGAACAATAAGCCGGATCAAGCTTTTTGGGTGAGTAAACATTACTAAATCCCTCTTCCACGGCTGTTTTCCTACCCAGATTTGGGTCATCTTGAAGCACAAGCTATGGTAAGCACTTTTTCCTCAACTGAGCATCTTCATTTTCCATCCTCATGAAGAAATTTCATCCAGTTTCTTCTTCCTTTATAGGAAGGGGAACTGTCACAAAATCTTAGGATAAAAAGAAGTGGGTGGTTTCCCAGGCTGCGGGGCAAGGCAGATTCCACATAATGTTTCATGATTAAACGTACAATGTGTTACTCACACTCTGCTTTCAAATACTTTCAAACACACCCTATTGTGTGGGCCCTGGAATGAGAACTATGTGGGTTGCAGGTGCTGCTGGGATCTAGGGTCATCTGTCCCCATGAGCCACAAATGTGCTAAAAAGTCCAGGCCAGAAGATGGCATGGCAAAAACTTGTCATCTCAACATGTGAAACTAATAATAACACTGTATGTTAACTCACTGGAGTTAAAAAAAAAACTTAAAAAGGAAAAAAAGGAAACGCACACACACAGTCAATTAAAAATTTTTGAAAACAATTTTAAAAAATAAAAATGTTTAGACAGATGAAATAGGTAAAAAAACATGTTATTTCATGACTTGAAGCAGAAGATATTAAATTTCATTATCATGACAGTCTCCTCTCTGACATAATAGCAATATATGAAAATAAGGAATTTAAAGAAGCACTCTTCATACTATCACTTAGAAGAATTGACCTAACATAAGGATGTGTAATTTTAACATCAAACATGTCTCTTTGACCCTAGATACACAGGGAAGAACAGGAACACTTCACTTCAGGTGTCCAGATGCTTTAAATATCCTGATGTCAGGTGTCCCAGAAACCTGATCAAGAGAGAATTCCAAAGGAAATGTCTCCCCATTTACGTCCCTCATCTTCTTCAAGCCTAGGAGATGGGGAACAAAACCAAGCAAAACTCGTTATCACCTAATTAATTACAGATTCCACTTGCCCTGCCCCTTTGGAAAAGAGATCTATCGAAACACAGAGTGAAAAATTCTCAAGTTCTTTGAAAGACCTCTCCGGCCCTGCTTCTTCAAGAATCTGTTTTCCAGCTCCTTCTGTAAGTAACGGCAGGCTGCAGATAGACTCTGAAAACCAGGAATGAAATTGGGCTTCAGTTAAATTCCCAGCTGCCAGGGCCAATATCCCGAGGAAGCAGATGTGGCCAGAGACCCGGCATCTCACGTCCATGGTCCAATTCACACGACAGACGGCCCTCCACTGAGCCATCCCGTCTCCCAAGGAGCTGCTCCATTCCGCGCTGGGGCCTCGCCTCCTGAATGAAAGCTGATACATCACATCACAGGGAGCGGTAAGAGAAGCGCCTCCGCTTCATCTCACTCTTTACTCAGTTTCTGAGGGAGATGAAAATGCTGACAAGGCACGCAGCTTCAAACAAAAATGGCCAGCAATGAATGACTACGACCGGGAATCGCCACTGTCGTTGCCCGGCAAACCAGCAAGCACGCAGACAGACATTCTTTTGGGAATATCCAGGGTGCAACGAAATCACCCTCTCCCAAACACCCAGGGAGATGGGGATGCAGACACCGGATAAGAGATCTCCTGGAACAGTCCTGGCTTCTGCGTCTGTTAGCTTGCTAGGGCTGCCATAACAACGCCCACAGGCGGTGCGGCTTACACAGGGAGAGTGCTAAGGCCCAGATGCTGTCAATATCAACATCTGGCAAAGCCATTTTTATCTTTCTCCTTGGCTTCTAGAGGTTGCCTTCTCACTATGACCTCACATGGTCTTTCCACTGTCTGGATGAGTCCAAATTTCCTCATCATATAAGGAAGAACACCAGGCCAGCTGGTTAAGTCCACCTAAGTGACCTCATTTCAACTTCACTGCCTCCTTCAAGATCCCATCTCCAAGCACAGAGTCACACTCTAAGGTCCTATGGGTTAGGACTTCAACATGAGAATCTGGAGAGGACACAATTCAGCCCTTAATTCTGTCCAAACAGCGGCCGTCACAAAGCTCTGTTTCTGTGTGTTCTTACCAGTGCCTGAGGCTAGACTTAATAGGAAATTCTCACTTTTTTAAAAAATTAACTACCTTGGGGCACCTGGGTGGCTCAGTGGGTTAAGCCTCTGCCTTCAGCTCAGGTCATGATCTCAGGGTCCTGGGATCGAGGCCTGCATCAGGCTCTCTGCTCAGCAAGGAGCCTGCTTCCTCCTCTCTCTCTGCCTGCCTCTCTGCCTACTTGTGATCTTTCTCTCTGTCAAATAAATAAATAAAATCTTTAAAAAAAAAATTAACTACCTTTCCTCATGAAGGAGTATTACATCCGACAATGTCCCAACACCATTCTGATTCTGATGACCAAAAATGAGCAATGTATCATTTTTAATGCCTTTATGAAATACTTCATTCCATACCAAATCCAATCATAAAGTAGGGGTAGGGGCATATCCAAAAGATTTCTTAGCACCAGCTGCCTATCCACATTTTATAAGCAGTTTGCACTGCAACAAAGATCCAAACATGGAAAAAATCAAGACATTCACTTGACATTCATCATAATGAAAGGCAAGTGTAAAAAAAAAATACATTTCACTCATTTCACGCGTACCTTTTCACATAGGTATTCACGTCTTTGCATGAAGGATTACCTATTGCTGTGTTAATCTGTAAGGCCTGCTCCTGATATCAAAATGGGTTTAAAAAATAACACAGGAATCAAGATTATTTCTATTCAAACCAGGTGCATAGTCAGGAATATCATCAGCTCCATGTAATATTGTAAAGTCCTACAGCTAAAGGGTTGCCAAAGCCCTTTTTAAAAGAAATACCAAAACAATATCATTTATATTATTTTCATCTCAATTTAAGCCTTCTGGCAATTTATGACCTTATAACTTACTTTTATCCTTCAAGGTTGACTATGTTAACCCTTAATTCCATAAATGTTTGCTGAGATTATATTATGCAGCAGGCAGCATTCTAGGTGCTTGAGACAGATCATCAAATAAACAAAATTCATACCATCTCATATCAGTCAGAATGGCTAAAATTAGAATGGCTACAATTAACAGATATTGGCGAGGATGGGAAGAAAGGGGAACCCTCGTACACTGGTGGTGGGAATGCAAACTGGTGCCAACATTCTGGAAGACAGAATGGAGTCTCCTCAAAAAGTTAAAAATAGAGCCACTCCATGACCCAGCAATTGCGCTACCAGGTATTTATCCAAAGACTACAAACACAGGTAACACAGGTAATTCGAAGGGACACATGCACCTCAATGTTTTTTGTTTTCTTTTGTTTTGTTTTGTTTTTTTAAGATTTTATTTATTTATTTGACAGAGAGAAACACAGCCAGAGAGGGAACACAAGCAGAGGGACTGAGAGAGGCAGAAGCGGGCCTCCCAACGAAGCAGGAAGCCCGATGTGGGACTGGATCCCGGATCTCCGGGATCATGACCTGAGCCGAAGGCAGTCGCTCAACCAACTGAGCCACCCAGGTGCCCCACCTCAATGTTTTATAAGCAAGCAGCAATGTCCACAGTAGCCAAAATACGGCAAGAGTCCAGATGTCCGTAGACAGACGAATGGATCAAGAAGATGTGGTATATATAGACAATGGAATACTACTCCGCCATCAAAAAGAATGAAATCTTGCCATTGCAATGAGGTGGATGGAACTAGAGGGAATTATGCTAAGTGAAATGAGTCAGACAGATAAAGACAAATACCATATATTTCACTCACATGTGGAATTTAAGAAACAAAACAGATGAACATAGGGGAAGGGAAGGAAAAATAAAATTAGATGAAAATTGTAAGTACAGAGAGGCAAGATGGAAGGAAGGAAAGCAGCTAAGAGGTCCCTGGAATAATTCAGACAAGATAGAATGGTGGCTTGGGTCAAGGTGGCAACAATGGATATGTTCTGAAGGCCAAGTCAAGAAGGTTTCCTGATGGACTGGAAAACATGTCTCCCTTTCTTCCTTTTCACTGATAATAACTAAGCCCAGCCCAGACTCTCTCCTCATTCTTAGATAGCTGGGAAAGTTTGGAATTTGCTTTCCTTGTCCTCAATGGTCCCCCTTCTCTCTCTCTCTCTCTCCCTCTCTCTCTCTCTCTCTCTCTCTCTCCCTCCCTCGCCCCCCCACCATCCTACAAACCGCAGTGGGACTGGAGTTCTCTACACTCTCCCACCATTGCATCATTTGCTCTCCATGGGTCTCTCTCCACAGCACAGACCTGCTCCAAAGCCCTCCTCCTTGTGTGCTTACATCTGCCCAAGACCTCACCGCTCCACCTCAGCCCTCCATTGCCCTAAATCTCAAGACCCAGGCCCTTGGAGGTTCACTGCAGGTGCCAGCTTCTTTAAGAAGTCTTCCTAAGATGGTCAAGCTCATACTGCCTTCTACCCCCTTGGGGTTCCTGAAGCATTTTGCACCTGTACCAACCATTCCATATCATACTGACCCAGCTGGACTGTGCAATTCCTAGAAAGTCAGGAGCCACGCCACACGCTTTTCAGCCCCATGCCACCTACCATATAAAAAGCAATTATAATGCTTTGCTGAAAAGAACATCATATCAAAGAATGAAAGAATAAGGTTTAATTACCATAAATGTATTTTCAACACTTAAAAACTGGAAGCAGTCACATAAAAATCCATATTTTGCTTTCTCTTGAAAAGTGGAACATCAGGCAACACTGGACCCTCATTCTTGAATGGCCAAGTGGTAACTATGCCCTTCCCCCCAACACACTTTATACTCCAGTTTACTTGTTGACTTTTCTGTCAGGTCCTAATAGGTATCTGAGTTTGTAATCCCGATACTAGACACAGGTTACTATGAATTCTTAACTTATCAGGTTTTCATGGGAACTAAGTATTTTTTTAAGGTAATACCAGTTTTTGTCTTTCATGATATCCAGTGTCATTGGTACTGTTTCAGCCTTTTCTACATTATAAACATAATCAATTGCATACACACATACATATACAAATAGACACACACACACACACACACACACACATATGTATGTATGTATTTTGCAAACTGTCTTCTTAATCTCCCTAATAGACTCGTAATTCCTACACTAGGGTTCAAGTACCTTAAGACACAGGGATTACATTTCCTGTCATGACTCAGAGTAAGAGGGACAGATATCAATACATAAACTACACAAAGATGAAGGAAAACAATGGCGAAAATAAGGACTACTGATCCTGATGAGCTATTCATCAAACCATTTTAAGAAAAAAGAAGTTACTAAAATTCTTCTGAATCTAGCAAAAATAAATGGCTTTGATTTTTTCTTTAAATGAAACATCAAGTATTAGAGATCGAAATACATATACATAAGGAGCATTACCATGGGCTTATTCTCCAGAGTACCACTATCTACATTCCTCAAAAATAAACCCAAAATGGTGCGCCTGGGTGGCTCAGTCCATTAAGCGACTGCCTTTGGCTCAGGTCAGGATCTCAGGGTCCTGGGATTGAGCCAAGAACAAGGCCCCTCCTCCCTGCTGGTGTGCTCTTGCTTTCTCTCAAGTAAATAAATAAATAAAAATCTTAATTAAGAAAAAAAAAACTGAAGCAGTAATTATAATTGGGAGAGTTTAAAGGAGTCATCTCTGACCTATGGCCCGTGTCTAGGGGTTTTAATTAAGAGAAAAGCAAATCGAGACACAGAAGCCCAGAGATATTTAAAAGGCACACTGGCTTTATCTGTGTGTCATTACTTCCACTCCAAGCAGGCGTGCCTTTCTTAGCAAACAGCTTTCCTGATTAGCAATCAGATGTGAGAATTTTTCATGACCACCTCCAGCCCTTGTGGTCTGAAAAGCAAACATGGTTCAGTCCAAAGCCCATATTTAAAGCAAACAAACTGAGCATAAAGGTACACTTTCAGACACACTCCAGCAAGATGGGATTCTTTGTCCTTCAAATCACATTTGGTAAATATCTTTTTTCTTTCTCTTGCTCAACTCAATGTTTTAACTTATAAGCTTTCAAGGGAATGTCTGCTGGCTTAGCACACACTGTACCACTTTCCCAAAAAGATCACCCCCTTCTTCGGCATGCAAAGAGGGCAAGAAAGTCTGACAAACGAATATTAGAGAAAAATGTATGTGTTTTTAAAAAACTTAGTAGAGTTTTATAAACTACATTCAAACACAATGAAAGAAAATGGTCCATGACCATACTACCTGGTTAGTTGCTGATTCTTCTTTAAAAGGAAAAAAAAAGAATAAATGAACATGGTTAGGAAACTCAAATACGGAAAAGAAAAAAAAAAGAAAAATTTTCTAATGTATTAACATTCATATCTTTTTAGAGAAAAAGTATATATACTAGCATATATATCTTTTTTAAAAGATTTAGACAAAAGAGAATGGTACTCATATGATTTTGCAAAACATTTTTTCATTGTATATAGATACATGAACGTATGTATATATAAGTATGCATATGTATATATATTATATATTTTATATATATATAAGATAATTTCAAATCAGCACACATACTTCATTCTAAAAACATGCAATATTGTAACTTGTACAAATATCTTGGCATAGTTTTAAGTGAACCTATTTATAAAATTGCTAGTGATTTTAAATTTTGAAATATATTGCCAATTTGCTCTTCACTGGTAGCTATTT
Source organism: Spilogale gracilis (assembly GCA_004023965.1). NCBI lineage: Eukaryota > Metazoa > Chordata > Mammalia > Carnivora > Mephitidae > Spilogale > Spilogale gracilis. Next base: position 1,023 of record PITA01029466.1, on the reverse strand, counting down.
TAGAAGTTAATTTAATCTCAAACAGCAGTCCCCTTTCTGCACGGTTACGGGTATCAAAACTGACCTGATTTATCTCAAACTGTATCACAGGTCAGACAACCAACCCATCACAGACTAAGCTAAGCTCTTCTAGATGACAGAGATTATGCAAACCAAGCCAGAAATACCATACAGCAAAGAGAAAGGTTGGGAATCCCAGCTTTGTAAAGGTTCTATGTGGCTGACCTTTTACTTCTTTCTACAGTCTTTGTCTAAGACACAACCTCAGGAAAAGAAAGGGGCTAAGGGTGGGGATTAACATCTCATACGTACTTGTCTTAGTCCCTTTGGGCTGCCAAAACAAAATACCACGGAATGGATGACTTATAAATAACAGAAATGTATTTCTCACAGTCCTGGAGACTGGAAAGTCCCAGAATGCAGTGTCAGCACAGTTGCCTTTTGGTGAAGGCCCTCTTTCTGGCTCATAGCTGGCCTCCTCACTGCGTCTTCACGTAGCAGAAAGGACTAGGGATCTCTCTGGAACCTTTTTGTAAGGCACTCATTCCATTCATGAGGGGCTCTACCCTCATGACTTAAGTACCTCCCAAAGCCAACACCTCTTCATACCATCATCTTCGGAAGTCAGGATTTCAACATACAAATGGGGGGGGGGGGGGACACATTCACTGAGATCATAACAGTACTTAACTACGAATACTAGCAGTTGAAAGGTAGACTGAAGTCTCAAGCTATCATAGAGTTGAACATTTGTTGGTCCTTCACCACTGTCAGATTCTAGGGAGCTCCCATGATAGTACAAATAAGGCTGAAGTTCTCAAACCAATTTGCAGATGGTTTGTTAATGCTGTGGTTCATTTCTGGTGTCTGGTTAAAGAATAACAGTAGCGAAGAAAGAGGATATTAACGATTTTTACCAATGGATCACCTCTGAAATAAAAAGCAGAGTGTTCGAACCATGACGATGGGCCCTCAATGTTTCTAAAATTGGATCAAAAATGCTGCTCTTGGGCGGACATGAAT